>JAPCYS010003662.1:0-93338 GCA_028641055.1 Alopecurus myosuroides | reverse complement strand
AAAAATAGCCTTTAGAATGTTTTGCTCTCTGTTATTTTATGTTTTGCATCATGGCATCATGTTGATTGCATTTGTTTTGTTTGTTTTCCATTTGTTTTCCTCTGTTTTCATTTGTTTTCCAACTGTTTTCAGTTGTTTTCCTTTGTTTTCTATTGAATTCCAAACCAAAATTCAAACCCTTTGTTTCACCTTGTGATGTTACAATTTCCAAAATGTTATTTCAAATAAAAACAACCAAATTGTTTTCTTTTCTTCCATAATGTTCATCTATGAAATTGTTGGTTTTATTCAATCAATTAAATCCCAAATCACTTTCAATTTCAAATCAAATGCATCAAACAGAACAACTTTGAACTTGTGAACATCATCTAATCAAATCAACTACTTTAATCAAATTTAACATAGGGTTCACCCTATTAATATCTTTGTTTTCAATATCAATCAATTACTTCCCAAACTGCTTTCAAATTCAAACCAAGGCTAAAAAAATCAGTACCTTTTTGAATCCATGATTTCCACCCAACAATTATAACTTTAAATCAATTTAAACCTAGGGTAACCTATTGAAAATGATTCTGTTTTTCTAATATAATTAATATTGGAATTTCATTCAATTTGGTTTCAAATATAAACAACATTTTAAATTTCAAACTTTTAAAAATCCACCTTGGCAGTGGGTTGCTACTGGTATAAATAACCTACCCTGAAATTTCCAAAAAATTTAATCACTTAAAAACCATCCAATGCTTCCTTTTGTTTTTGCTACAAAAAAAAAATAAAACAAACAAAAAAATAACAGGAGAAAAAGGAGCAGCACACAAGAGAGACCAGGCCAGCCCGTTTCCACCTTGGCCCAGTACCCCTTCCATGTTGTCCCCTTTCTCCCTCCTCTGGCTGACGTCAACAGTACGAACAGTCACCCCACCGCACGATCATCCTCGACCCCGCTCGATGCCATGCCGTACCCAAGGCCTCACCCCTTAAAATCACCACCTCCCTGCCCTAGACTCAACCCTAGCTAGCCCTTCTCCTCCATAGCCGCCATCCTCTTCTCCCTGTCTCTTTTCCCTCTGTACGTGCACTCTCTGAACCCACCGAAAACAGCACATGGCAGCCAAGCCTCCGGTGATCTCCGCCCTCGGGGTCCTCTCCGGCCGCGGTGGGGCGGGAATGGAACCGCCCCACCGCGGGCTTCCTCTCCATGCCCTCGGCTCGAGCCGGGAGGGTCCCCATCGCCGCCGCCGTCCGCTCCATCGCCGGCCCGACGCCCTGCACCGACCCCGCCTCGCCTCCGCTCCTGCCTCGAGGTGAGCATCTCCGGTCGCCTCCTGCCTGCTCTCCCCTCTCCTGCCTCCCCTCCGCCACGAGCGCTCCCCACCCCGGCCACCACCGCGAGTGCACAAGCTGCTGGAGAGCAGCTGCCGATCGCTGCTGTATGTTCTCCGTTGAGTTGCAGATGCGTGCAGGAATTCAGTATCCAAAATATGCAGCTTATCCACCACCGAGTCCAATTCCTATCACCAATCCGCACACACCCCACTGGTATCAACCCCCCCGCGCGCAAGCCCCACGTCCTAGGATCAAATCCCAGCCCACACTTCTCTGCTCTTTTCCTTTAATTCAGTCAAACGCCGCACCACACCTCTTCCTCCCCTAGTTCCCTGTACCAACACAACTGAGCAATACCCCAATGGTTAGCACCACAACCACATAGTGGGAGGTCCCAGGTTCGAGTCCCCCTCTCCAAATAAAACAAACTTTTATTTTCGCTTGTTTTGGTCATAGAACAAACTGATAATCACACCTAGGCCCCTGGCAATTAATTATAGCCCCTGCAAATATTTTTCTAAGTCCCTAGTGCAGTAAAAAATGGCAGATTTGCACCCATTTTGGAAATTGCATAAATAATTCATTTTAACTCCAAATTCAACATTTTTAATATGTTTTCTGTACCAAATTAAATACTCTACCCAAATATAAAATTTGTTTACTGTTTTGAATATTTTAAATTGGTGCAATATTTGAATTCTTGTTTAAATCACTTAATTTTGCAAAATTCATAACTTGGGCATAAAAATTCCAAATTCAACAAACTAAATATGTTTTCCAATCAACTTTTCATGTACTTTCCAAATATAAATTTTGTTTGCTGTTTTGGATAATTTAATTTGCTGAAAACAACTGTTTCTTGTTTATTGCATTTAAAATTGCCAAAATAATAACTTGCTCATTTTAAATCCAATTTCAACAAATCAAATATGTTTTCCATGCAAAATTAAACCACCTTTCCAAATATAAAATTTGTTTCATGATTTGAATAATTAAACTTGGTTAAATAATTTAAATCTTATTTAATTCACTTAATATTGTTAAATTCATAACTTGATCAAAACAAATTCTTTTGGGACATATAAAATATGTTTTCCAACCCTAAAAGTATAAACTTTTCAAATATGAATTTGGTTTAATGCTTTGAACAAATAAAAATTCAAATAAGTTCATGTTTGAATTAAATTCATTTAATTCTTGCTTAACCTTGTTTAATTCATAACTAATTTATTTGAAATCCTTTTTCAACAAGTGAAACATGTATTCCAACTAAAATCTTGTTTTCTTTTCAAATATAAACTTTGTTATTTGTTTTGAACACTTTAACTTGATGAAAACAACAATTGCTTGTGTGACATGTTTCAGTACCCAAAACTTTCCAAACTTAATCAATGATTTCCAAAACTTGTTCCAATCCTTTTTCATTTGCATCTATCATTGTTATTTGTTGTTATTTTGTTGTTACCATCATGCATGCATCATGCTAACAACTTTCACATAATAATTAATTGTAAATCATTTGTTTCCACTTATTTCAATGGATCTTTTCCATATGCAATCCAATTGCATATGGGTCCAATTAAATTGTGTTATCTTGTCAAGTAGTTATTTTGATGCATCTATTAACCTGACATGCATCATCCCATGTTTGTGCACCTATGCCATTATATTGATTGTTTATCTTTCTGCATTGTTTGTTTGCTTCTTCTCGGATACACGACGACGTTGAGACCGACGATTCTTACGACACCCTTCTAAGGAGTTAGCTCAGTACCAGGCTACTGGGTTTGCAGGCAAGTTATCACTCACATGAACCACTGTTTCCTTTCAACATTGGTTACCGATACTTTCCGTTGTTCCTTTTCTGCTGGCCTTAGTAGTAGTTGTTTCTGTTACGAACCTATCACATGAATCCCTTAACCTTGATATTGCCTCACCTCCACTCCTATCACCCCTTTGGTTGAGCCAGTGTCTTACTAGCATGCTTAGGTTGTTTTGCTCGAGTCTGTTACCCGTTACTTTCTGTTACTAATTCTATCATGTTCTGGGGGCTCGATGTTTAATCAATCAATCATGCCACTGTTATTGTTAAATAATAAATTTGATGATAAGGCACCGGCAGGAGGCCCTGTGTGGTTTTGAGGCCTGCTAGTGTCGACCCTAATAGGAAAAGGGTCTTGTCTACTGATCCATGATGAGCGCACTAACCGCATGTGGGAAGCGAGTATGGGCGCCCCCTCAATTTGATTCGATTCGCATCTCGTCAAATCGCCTCATTTAGTTCGTGTTTTCCATTTGCCGCATGCATGTTTTTGCGATCCCAGGCCAGGGTGGAACTTTTGTAGTCGGCATATAGGGGGACACGTTCTTAGAGTGCTATGAGGGTCCATTTTCTTCTGGGCTCGATTAGCCGTGCGCCCAAGGTTTTGGGCTTGATGCGAAGAAGAGTCGAGTTGTGTTGAGTGCCCCGCTTGGTGGAAGGGCCTTTCCATCTGGCGGGTTATTCATGCGTGTACGGCCAAATTGGTGCAACCCTGCAGGGATAATCTTCTCGAGAAGCCGTGTTTTCCGCGGTTATGGATTACTTGGTGAAAGTACTGGCTAACAAGTACTCAGGACAACTTAAACATAATGATCGAACATGTTACACCCAATGATTAATAACTTGACTAGTAATAGGTTGATGACACAATAACTTGATTCACCTTTAATACAACTGTGTGAGTTATCCTCGGATTGCTTCTTTGGATAAGGGGCGAGATCCAGGATGGGTTTGTTTGAAGTTATCTTTCAGTTGGTTACAATCCTCGATCTTATCTCCTTTCTGTTAGCCGGAAGTGGTAGAATCTCTGTAGTTGGTTAGTGCAGCAGCCAGTTGCAGCATCATTTATATCCCCTTTCTTCCGTTGAACCCAAAGCATCTGTGCTTGGTGTTGACGGGTTACACTTTGGTGAACTGTGAGTCTTGCTTGCCAGTACGTTTATGTACTGACCCCTTTGGGGCTGTGGTTTACGCAGACGACGATTCCGAGGATCTACATGGTGGCTACTACGTGAAGTTTGACGAGACTGCTGACGAGTAGATAGCGGACCCGGGCAGGATCCGAGACTTCGTGGATGGGCTCCGTCTGTTTGTTCCGGCTCTTAGGCCTATTTGGTTCTTGTCTGTACTCAGACATGTTGAATGCTTCCGCTGTATTGTAATGATGTATTGTTGGGGCAGGTGCCCTCTGAATGATTGTATTTGCTATCTCTGCTCTAATGAGAGCCATTTGCAACTTATTTCAATCTTTTGTGTCGTAGAGATCTGTTGTGATATCACTTGTTAAACGCCGTTGACGTACCATGTGTGTATGGTTTGAAGTACGTCGACGGAAGTATCCTGATTTCTACGGGATAGTTTACATCGACGGTGAACAGTAACGGTTGGTTGTCGCACATAAGTGCTGGCCTACCCGTAAGGGGACGCGGGAGCCGTTAAGCCCCGTAATCCAACCAAAATACTGTTCAGTTCGTACGGTGAGTATCCCCTAGAAGTCCGGGTGCGACAGCCGCCCTCCGCCGTTGCACGCCGCTACCGACGCCAAACTCGACACCCTACGACCTCCCCCAACCCCACACCACCACTCGCCGTTGCCCCACGGTGAGCCCCTGGCCGTCGCCGTCTTTTTCCCGTCGGGCGTATGAGAGAGCGATAGGGAGTGAGGGAGAAGAAGGCGCAGGGAGCGTTGATCCAAAGATCAACGGCTCCCGTTGAACCCTCCGTTTCCCGTGTCTCGACGTGCGCGCACGCCCGCGTTGGGCCGCATTGGCTCCTTGTTGGGATGCGCAGAAGAATCCCAGCCCGCCTGTGTGTTGTTTGTTTTCCTTTTTAATCTTTACAAAATACAGTTGATTACTTTGAGCTTGTTAAAAATAGATCTGTTGCAAAATAAATTCTACAAAAATTTGTGACAGTAGGTTTGTGTTTTCTTAACCACCTCCAAGTGGTAGATCCATTTTTGCGCCTTTATTTTGTCTGTGGAAATTAAAATGGCACAGACTGTCTGTGGGATCAATTTGGACATAACATTTTGTGGGTGTAACCATTTTGGTCAAACCAAATTGTTTTGAATATCTATTGGATAGATCTATCCATAGGACTTGGCCTCACATCAAGGTGAGCTACCAAATGGAAATGCCATCCATTTTGGTAAAAGGCCAGTAGGCTTTTCTAGGATTTTTAGAGTGAGTTTAAAGATGATTTTTGACGTAAATCCAACTGGATGAGTTTGATATTGACTATATCTATCTAATCCTATCTTGGATTAATTTTTGGAGCGCGAGATATTTTTGGTGAGAAAAACTATATACAGCAGCTTTTCTGTTTTCTTTAATATGTGTGTATTTGTTTGAAATGAAATGAGTGATTGTTTCAATCTTGTTTCCTAGCATGTGTACAGTTGCTATCACTTGTTATTAGGTTGTTTCCTTGCAGTATATCTACCTTAGAAAGTGTGTGCATGTTTGGAAAGTCAAATAGAAGTAGAATAGCATTTTGTTGATTTCTAGTTTTATTATTTTGATTAATGTGTGAGCTAAATCTTTGTGTGCTTGATTGACTAAATGTTTTGCTATGTTTGCTATGATTCCAGTACCATTTTTATACTGTTATTTTTAAGTTATCATCTATGTTAGCTTGCATGTTATTTTATAGCAAAGCATGTGTAAAATTTGTTAATTATTTTCACTAGATTTGTTTTCACTAGTATGAATAGTCTAGTATTGAGTAAATTGTTATATAAATTGTTTCATGAGTGACCAGAGGATTTGTACCTCTTTTGCCTTGGTATTAGTGGGCCCATAACCCACTGGTCCCATTGCATCTTGGTTGAGGATGAAAATCCCCAACCATACATTTGTGTGAAAATAGCATGTCTTATTATGTGATTGCTTGTTATTTTCCACCATGGAAAATAGATTGTTTTTTTCACTTATGCAAGTGAAAAGTTTATTTCTTCTTGGTTAATACTAGTATGTTTAGGTGTGATTTATTTATTAGCATAATATTCCTTAAGAGTATCATGTTAAGAAATGATTCTCTATTGTTTGCTTAAATTGAATTGTTTGCTAATAGAATAATTTCCTTGTGATTGATAGATTGTTTGTGAATGATTTTTAATTGAGTGTTTGGATTTTTGAAAAGGTTTATTTAACCTTTCATTGAGTGCATAGCTACTGGTTGTGTAGTTTATACTTTGTTTGCTTGCGATTTAATTAATTAGAAAAGCATGTATTACTAGAAGGGGTTTATGCTTACTTAATAGATGTTTTCATAGAATTATTTTGGTGATTGTGCTTACTATCATCTGTAAGGTTTGTGTGCTGTTAGTAGGTATATTTAGGTTCATGACTTGATTGTTTAGTATCATGCATCCTTGTAGCATTGTTGGCTTCTCTAGTGTGGACTAGTGTCACAACTAGAAATTATGGCTTTGCTCATTGTTGTCTTTTATTTTATGAGTGTATGAGTTTATCCTCGAATGTTTAGTATGTTATTACTTCTGTTATGATGCCATGACTTCTTTGATTGCTTGTGCTATAGTTGTAGAATACAATTATTTCCTATAGCATGTTTGTGTAGAATTTGCATACTAGTATGCTAAATGCAGTCCTGGTTTTATGCTACTTGATAGGAGTATCATATTGTGTGGTGATTGTGTTTTAGATCATATTTTTTGATTTTTTACCATTGACTTTAGCTACCGGTGAGTTTGTTTATTTTCATGATTGATGGATTCCATAACTTCAAGTATACATAAGCATAGTCTACAACTAGCCTTTTTATCTGTGATGTGTTTACCTGCTGTTTGTAAATTGTCTGAGTAATCGCCGTAGCATGAGTATTGTACTTATGTTATTTGTTGTGCTAGTGTTGTTGTTGTTTTTAGATAGTATCTTGTTATCTAGGCATTATTATTAGTGAACTTGTTGATGATGATTTGCTTGTGTGTTGTTAATACCCACTGCCATGGGTATTGCTTTGATTGATTGCTATTATTTTAGTAACCTCACCTTTTGTACCCACAAGCTATATTGTTAGCTTCTTATTTATCGTATTATGAGAGTGGTACACCCACTCCATATATGGTATATAAGATGTGGGATATGGTTTCTCAACCATATGCTTGTTTGACGATAGTTTTGTACCCTGAGAGTTATGTGAGATAGTTTTCTCGATAACGTTTGAGAGATTGCGCAAGTATACATTTGCTCGCTGTATGTGTTTCTTGGGTTATTTGTTTGTCCTTTAGTTCTGAGTGTGTGTCTTTTATTCGTTTACGACGCTTGTCGCGGGATAATCACGGCAGATGTTACCTGGGGTAACTGATCTTGGGGCAAGTCGACGCAGGTATTTGGGAGAGGGTTTAGCTCGAAAGAGAACATGGCGAAAGCAATCTAAGAACCGGAAAACAACTCGCCGGCTCTCGATATGATTATACTGGATACTCGATAATAATAGGTGTTACAGTTATGACTTGAATCTCTCTCAGGCGAAGCCTAGGGGTTGGTTTATATAGTACTCATACCCCCTTTGGCTTGCCATACCAAGCGCTCCTTGAGTCCTACTCGAACTCTATATACAAACCTAACTTTCCTTACCATAACCCACAATCCGGGTTACGATCCTTACAAGCCCTGGGCCTTTCTGAAGCTTCTTTGTTCTTAGCCGGATTTGGTCCATCCGCCGTTTGGGCCGGATTACACCTGGGAGTTGGCATACCGGGTTACTATCCCTCATCAGTAGTCCCCAGGATAGCGCGGCTTCATGGATTCATTCTTGAGGCGCTCGCTATCCCGATAGCTCGATCCTTCCTCGAACGCCTAATGGGCCTTTCCATATTTGAACCCTTGCTCCGAACGCCACAACGCCAAATCCGCGCGGATAATTACTGTTCCGCAATTTCCGGCTTTCTGGCCGCGGGTGAGCTCACCACCTCCCTTATAAATATCAGCAAAGGGTAACCCTAAACCATTCACCTCGTTGCGTCATTTCTTTCTCCTCGCTCCCTCACAGTTCCGGCCGCCGGGCTCACGCGCGCTTCCAGAGATAAGGCCACCTCCGGCCGCACCCGACCTCGAGCTCTCCAGCGCCGCCATCGAGCCCCGCCGCCACGCTCTTGTTTCTTTCATCTAGGACTGTGGTGAGACACTCAAGCCGCGCGCGCACCGGCCTCAGTTCGGACCTCAACTCCTTCGGTAAACCCCTCTCAACCATCCAACTGAAACCGGCAATTTCATCAATTTGACCAAGATTGGATCTGAGTCAACCCGCAAATCAATTTTAGGGAACCATCAAATTAGTCCGCTTCGATAGTCCTTAGCTTCTTCAAGCACCTGATACGCAATCACCACTCATTTCCGCGCCCTTATTAACCATTAAACTTCATATAAGATTACTTGCAAGTCCTTCGATTCTAGATCCGTTCCGCCTTGTTTTCTCCGCCTGCCGCATTAACACCCGGATAATCCTTCTTTTCCAGTTAATCCCTCCTCAGTAAGGTATGGGCAACCATCCATGTTCACCCAACCCACCTCAATACGTAAGTAATTAACAATTTACTCAACTTCATCCGACACCGGAGAATCTTCAGCACTTAGCTTCGTAGCGCATTACCCGGGTCTTGTTTTAGCCTTCAGCGTCTTAATGTCTCCAGATTCAAATGAGTTGATGTTCGAATCTTACCCCACACATTTCTTGTCCCTTGCAGGTCAGCTCCATGGCTCCTAAAAGACAGGGAAAACACCCGGCTCCTGCAAAGACCTCCCAAACCGCTTCTGCCGACTGGGGCCGGTCTTCAACAACGAAGGCCAAACTGGATGGGATGGCCGAGCTAGGAATCCTTCCTTCCCAAAAGGAAATACACTGGAGGGCTCCTGGCGATGAGACCCGTCCCACTCCTACCGGGAATGAGGTAATCTGCTTTACCGAGCACGTGATCCGGGGGTTCCGTCCTCCGGGTCACCCCTTCTTCCGAGAAATCCTAAGCACTACGGCCTCCGGGTGTTCGACATAGGGCCTAACTCTATGCTGAACATCACCCACTTCATAGTCTTGTCCGAGTCTTACCTGTGCATTCAACCAAGCCTAGCTCTTTTTACCGAGTTATTTTACTGTGAACCGTGCCGCGAGAGCGATGACGGAGCAATCCTTACTTGCGGCGGGGTATCTATCCAACGCCGCAAGCACTCGCTGATGCCAGCCCTTAATCTGAACTCCCACGCCAAAAATTGGCAGCTATCCTTCTTCTATTGCCATGATACTTCTCCGGATGGCGAGAGGAAATTGCCGGGTTACTCGGAGACCCCCTCGAACCCTCCGCGTCTTTCAATGCTTTTGCACCTGATCCTGATAGGGAAGCGATTCAGCCCCTTCTGGCCAAATTAGCAGCTTTCTCAGCCATGGCCTTCTCGGGCTCAACTTAGTAAAGACCTGGGTGGAGTTCCGGGTTCAACCCAACTCCATTCGTTCAAAACTGCTGCACGAATACTCGGGCCATATCACAGACTCCCTCCGCTACTCCACAAAAACTTCCCTGCCGGTAACACCATCAAGACCATCAAGGGCTTCTTGGTGGAGAGATTGGACGTCATAAAGAACACCGCCGGGTTACCCCCGTTTACTCGGGAGAATCCCGCCCCAGCGGTGAGTCCTGCCCCTTTTTTTATTTCAGTACTTTCGTCCGCTACAGCCTTTAACCATCATTTTGTATTTACCTGTTCACAGGCTGACGATCCCTTCTGGAAAGTCGAAAACTCTCCTCTTTCTCAAGACCCCGAAGAAGAGGTCGAGTCTGTGGATGATGATGAGGGTATTCCTCCATAACCTTTATACTGCCTTTTATCTGTGCTGTTTCCCTTATCTGATACTTACTCGGCTTTCAGGGTCGGGGGATGACGAGGAGGAAGAAGAAAATGACCCGGAAGCCACCGAGTCTGACCGGGAGCCTCCAGTTGGAAACAAAAGGAAGGCTAGAGGGTAGTTGAAAAGGTTCCCTTCTCTTCTGTGTCTCGTGCGCCTTACTCCTTTGCTGCTATGCATGAACTTAACGAGCGATTATCACATTCACCCTTCTTGAAGGATCCTCTTCCGGCTAAACGTAGGGTGACCCGGAATTCTCCGGGGGATGATCCTCTTAACCCGGGTATTCCCACTTCACCTACTCATCGAGCCAGTACCCCTCCAGCTCAACCTTCCCAATCTCCTCAGCGCCACCCGTCTCCTACTCATCCACTTGCCGGGCAATTTCGCGTCCCGCAGCCAGTGCTCTTGCCAACGTCATCCGCTTCCAGTGGCGAACTTCCTCCGGACTACGCCGTAAATACCGGGTAACTACCTTTATTTGCATTTTCTCGTACTTGTTACCTTTCCTTTTTCGGTACCTTCCACCGATCCATGTCCTCCTTCTTGTCTTCAGCGCCACAGTTACGCTGAGCGACCAGGATATTCCTGAACCGGAAGGACAGGAAGAGGAGAAGCCGAGTGATGACATGGACGTTGAGATTGAAGACGGGGCCGAGGACGGAAAAGAAGAAGACCCTTTCAAGGACCCAATTCCACCGAAAACTGCATCACCCCAGCCCTCTGAAGAAGTGGACGAAGACATCATCTTGGAGACCAAGCCGGGCTCTCCTAAACCCGGACGTTCAAACGACCCGGTTTCGACCCCCAGACCCGGAACAGCTCCTCCACAAGAGGGCCAATCCTCCGGCCCTTCTCAACTTCGTCCTGAAGACATGACCTTTGCTCAGATGCTAGATGCCCTTCATACCTTGAAGGGTGACGAAGAAAACTTACTAGATGCCTTAATACTCAAGCACGAGGTAATCCCGACTAACACCAATTGATTCCATATATAGTCCCCAAGTTCCGAGTAAATTACTAGGTAGCTTGCTTGGAACTTTGCATAATGCTTCTGGCTGACCCTTCTTCATGCTTCCCTACAGGACTATGTTTCACAGTTGGAGAAGAAACTGGCCAAATCCACCAAGCTTGCTGAAAAAGAAGCGGCCCTTCGTGAAGCTGCTGAGACTGAGGCTCACAGGTGCCAGAAGATGACGAAAAAGTACAAGAAGAGAGCTCGTAAGGCAAAAGGCAAACTGACAACTCTTTCTGCTCAAATTGATGGTGTTTATCGTACCGCAACTGGTAAGATTTTTGAATTTCACCTTTTGTGACTCGGATTACTTTGATTTGAACAACTGCACTTGTTTGCCTACTATCTTTGCTTCTTTTGCCTTCTTTAGCAGGGCCACATGACGCTGCCCCCGAAGGAGATGACGCTGCCAAGCTTAAAACCATCAAGAATACTCTTCGCCAACTTTTGCAGCGGAGTCAGTTGGATACTTGACGAGTTACGTCTGCCGGGTATCAAGCCAGATAACATGAAGAAGTTACTAGAAAGCTGCTCTACCATCCCCGAATGGATTTGGCATTGGAAACGGTCCTCCTGCCGCTTTGGGGTAACCCGGGGACTCGCGTTAGCTAAGGCCTACGCTCCCAAGCTAGAGCTGTCCAAGCTTATGAGCGGATTCCCAGAGTTCAACTTGGATGGGTCCAAGTTTTTGCCAAAGGACTTCAAGGCTATTCAGAAAGAAGTCCGTCATCCGGCTAGTGTTATCGCTGATGCCTTAGAAATTGATGTGATTCTTCCGGCTTATGATGCTAATGACAAGGTTGTCAAGGCTGACCGCCCCCAATTCGATATGCTTGTCCGTTGGAGGGAGGAAGCGATCAAGTTAAAGGAAGAAGCCGCCAAAAGGCCGAGGTCGACTCTGCTCCTGCAACTTCTGCTGCGCAGCCCGAGACTACTACTGATCCAAGTGGCACCAAGGGCAAGGCCAAGGTGGATCCTGCAGCTTGAAGTAACGCTTATCATTCCACATGCGTCAATCGGCGAAGCGTCGTTTACAACAGCTTTACTATTCGTTTAAGCAGAGCACCTGTGCTCTTTTGATACTTTTTATGATATTGTAATACTTTGAGTTAAACTCCCGATGCACTTTGCGCCCCTTTGGGCTTTTGATGAATGTATCTTTGCGTTTTCTTATTCTTGATATCCACTTGCTTTATTCTCGATAACTTATGCTTCTTTTTTCTTAGCAAAGCCCGTCCTCCGGGTTTCGTCTGAGACCCGGATGCGTGGCTCGTTGTAATTTAATCGGCTGGATGATGTTGTTTTCCTCATTAGAGCTCATAAGTCCCCAGCCCGGGTTTCCGCGTCTAGGACACATGATTGTTTCTTTTCAAGGAAACGAATCGCCCATCGCTGGATGCCCAAAACTTCAGGACAGCTTTTATGAGGTTTGAAGTTATGCTTGATAATCGTTGAGTTTCCGGCTGTAAGCCTTATACTCTGCATAACCTGTGGTTTAGATGACCCTTTCGACTATCTTGTACTATAAGCCGGCTTTCGCGTGGATACCATGTTGTTACATCAATACGAAAACTGGGTCAAACAAGTCCCTTTTGGGTCTCATGACTGATAGTAATCGTAGGCGAACAGATCATGCCACTTTGTTGCGAGTCACATCGAGCTTAAGTAAGAATAGACGAGAATTTTGGACTTCTTTGTCCGGTTATAAGATTGTAGCCGCACTCGTTTTTTCGAGTTGCCGGCCCCTATAACTCATTGGCATCAAGGCCGGGTCTTTTTTGAGTTTGCAGCTGTGCTTGTAGGAGCAACTAGCCCTCAAGACCTAATATTTTACGCCGTATAAATGACAATTGTCTCTTTTCTCGATAATCCCCTTTTTATTTGATATGAGAAAATTTAGGCCAGCAAGCCGCCTCATTAAAAAACCCATCCAGTCCCCAAGGGTGCCCTGGATAGGAAAAGAGTGCGTCTGAAACCTGCTGCCTGTTACATCATTTTCTGCTAAGTATAGTATGGACGTAGCTGAGCCACGTTCCATGGTCTATCCCTTTCTTGCATAGGTGCAGTAGTATGAGCAGTGTCGTTGACTGTGGCCGATTCTTCTCTTGCATCTATCAAGTAATATGACCCATTATGTAGACTCCGGCTTATGATGAAAGGTCCTTCCCATGGCGGCGATAGCTTGTGTTTTCCCTCGTTTGTTTGAACCAAGCGCAGGACCAAGTCTCCCTCCTGGAAGACCCGGCTTTTTACCCGCCGGCTATGATATCTTCGTAAATCCTGCTGATATATGGCTGACCTTTCTAAGGCTTGCTCCCTTTGACATCATTAAGTACATGAACTTGGCTTGGAGATTCTCGGATGCGTTGCGAATTGACATTGCCATCTCGTAGCTGCTTAACCATGTTTCCGGATCCATCGTTGGCTCGTAATTCACTACTTTCCCCGGTTCTTTGAACTTTTCCGGGTAAGGTTCCACTCTGATATCATCCGAGAGACACTTGGGTCCCGCAAGGGTGGTTGGGGCTGGTCTCGCCCGGGAAATGCGTGACCCGGCCGGGGGTGCCACGGGGTGAGGAGCCACCGGTGGATCGTGTGCTGCAGACCCGGCCCCGGCTCTTCTGGCCCTGGAGCTGTCCACTACTGCCTGTGCTGCTGATACTGCCGGTACTGTCTGGACGCGCGGTGGGGGTGGCATCTGCTGTTGCTCTTCCCTTCGTCGTGCCGCGCTTGTTTGGACGTTGCCCTGTTGTTGACTTACGTATGGCGTCCCATGCATCCCACTTCTGTGATCTGGATAATTGACTTGCTGTGCTACCGCGGTGTGCAGCAGATCTATCGCTCGCCGGGTTTCTTCTGCGTGCGGCGAGTCTCTTACAGGAATCTGGTTTAATGCGAGTGTTGCTGCATACACGTTGTCCATGGGGTTGTTGTAGTGACCTGCTGGGGTACGGAATCGCGATGGTGGAGGCGGCATGATGTTGCCGGCTGTCGCCCCCGTCCGAGGCAAGGGTAACCCGGCTGGCGCGTTTACCGGCTGCACTCCCGTTGCTGGTTGCGGTATGGTCCCTTGGTTCGCCGGTGGGATTGGCTGATCTTGAGGCGTGAACACCAGGGCAGTCGGGTTGATAACCCCTCCTGTTGCCGGTAACATAGTTCGGTGCCTTTGGTGAATCCTCGTCGTTTCCTCCCGAAGCCGGGTCTCTAGGTCATCCAGTTCCCGCTGCCGCGCTGCCATCCCCTGCTTTTCTGCTTCTACCTGCCTTCTTTGCTGCTCCAATGCACGACGAGCCACGTCCAGATCTCTTACACGCTCTGCTGCGTTTTCTGGGGTGATAACTGTAGCTAGGACTGTGGGATCCAAGATCAAATTATTATCAAACAGAGCTGGGTGACGCGGATTCGAGGGGCCCGCCCCTGGTGTCCGGTTTGCTTGGAACCCAAACATATTTGCGTGTCGCTCCTCCTCCGCTGGGCGACTGGTGACTGATGCCGATTCTCCATCGACCTGGGCCAAAATCGGGCCAGCCGTACCTTGTTGCTGAGCCAGCACCTGCGCCGCCCCGACTGGCGCCGCGGCTGCGTTTCCTTGATTGGTATTGATTGCGGGGGCCGTATAAACTGCAACCCGGCGCATAATGCTTGGCGTAGATTCGTACCGTTCTTCCTCTTCGCTATTTTCCTTCTCGTATCGGTCCTCCGATAAATCCCGTATAGACTCGGCACCTTCCTCCCTCTCTGTCGGACCCGTTGTTCCGATCGATTCTTCTTTTTCCGATTGAACACGCGTGTCCTCCCCTGACACAGAATCAGATTCAAGATTATCACGGCTTGAATTGGAAGCACATACCATACCGATGAAGACGTTGATGCGGCCGACTGTCACGACGGATCCGGTTTCGAGGTGATCCGACTCTGGCCCCCAGCCAGAATCGTCTACCATCTTCTCTCCTTGGTTGTTGACGTAGATTTCTCCGACGACGAGGTTCCTCATGTTCTTCCGAGCTTCTCCCGTGATGTAAACACCTTTGGACGCAGGCCCCACGGTGGGCGCCAACTGTCGCGGGATAATCACGGCAGATGTTACCTGGGGTAACTGATCTTGGGGCAAGTCGACGCAGGTATTTGGGAGAGGGTTTAGCTCGAAAGAGAACATGGCGAAAGCAATCTAAGAACCGGAAAACAACTCGCCGGCTCTCGATATGATTATACTGGATACTCGATAATAATAGGTGTTACAGTTATGACTTGAATCTCTCTCAGGCGAAGCCTAGGGGTTGGTTTATATAGTACTCATACCCCCTTTGGCTTGCCATACCAAGCGCTCCTTGAGTCCTACTCGAACTCTATATACAAACCTAACTTTCCTTACCATAACCCACAATCCGGGTTACGATCCTTACAAGCCCTGGGCCTTTCTGAAGCTTCTTTGTTCTTAGCCGGATTTGGTCCATCCGCCGTTTGGGCCGGATTACACCTGGGAGTTGGCATACCGGGTTACTATCCCCTCATCAACGCTAGAAAACGAAGAAGAAGAAGCAGTTGTGGAGCTGTGCGTCCAGTTCAAACTACTCCAAGGCCAGGGACAATAAGAGTTTTAAGGCAAGTCATACTGATGCTTGCTGTTATACTACACTTATCATTATCTATCATGCATGTTTTACTTCTGAAAAGTTTTACAAAACTTTGATTTCCAAAAAAAAAAAATTTGAGTGACTACTATTATTATATATACTATTACTATGTCATTAGTTGATACTTGGTGTTACCAAGCCCATAGCCACCATATGGTATTTATTACAACCAAATGTATTAGTCCCTAAGTGGACAACCCAAAACTATGTTTTTGAAAGACAAAGGCTTTTATGGAAAACCTGGAACAAAGGCTAAGCCTTATTCACCGGAGAAATGTTGGAGTGGTCATTTTTGAGAAAATGGTGTTTTACAAAAATGACACATAACCTAGTCTTCGCCGGACAATCTTTACCGTACTGCCACTTTACCCCAACATGGGCACGGGGCTTAACTTGAAGTTTGTTCTTGTTAGTGTGTGTTCTATCTCAATTTGCTATAAGGGATGTGAGTTACCCTCGAACCGAAATGCCGTCAATTCATGAAACACGAGGCATACAAAGTGAGGGATTAAGTTACCCCCCGGGTGCGACAGTTGGGTCTCCTGCCGTGGCGATGTGCGACATGGTGCCGGGAAGAACAAATCCAATTGAAGAGATAGTCATATACTAGCTTGAGCATAGTGGATGTTTAGGATCAGTTATCTTATGTTTACATACTGTTGTTACAGTCCGTGGTTGTTCACGGCAGATGTAGTGGATCTGGTGGATGTGTACACCTCTGTAGAGTACAACTATTTTGAAGTAGCCGCGTCCTCGGATATGGACAGTTGAATGGCCATGTAGCTATCATTGTGTCAATGTTTTCAAAAAGGAGTTTTCAAAAAGGTGTTGGACTTATGAAGTATCGAAAGGAGGAAATCTTGTACCGTGGAGGTACTAGTGATGAAAAGCCAGAAGTTGTTTTACAAAAAGATTTGCAAAGAGAAAACCTTCTTTTACAAAATGAGTTTATAAAAACTCTTGTACATGTGATATCTACAAGAGAAAGAAAACTATATTATTTTCTTTTGAAGTCTCTTCTTCAACGAAGATACAGAGTTTTTCAAAATCAACTATGATACATCTTTCATATATCATCGATAGTGAACCCTATGTATAGCCTACCTATTACACCATATAAGCATACTTGCATTTGGTAAGTTACATGATGGATGTCTTGCTGAGTACATTCAAATGTACTCATATTGGTTTCGTCCCGGGTATTTACTTGCCATACATCGAGAAGGGGGCTCAGAACGAGATCTACGAGGAGGAGTACGGAGCTGATAGCTTTGCGAACTAGGATCGTCTCCCGGTCAGCAGCCTGTAGGTTAAGGCGTGACTTGGGCTCTACTACGTTTGAGTGTGTTAGTCTTCCGTTGTGTGTGTGTAGTGTGTTGCCCTGCGTGGCAGTTGTGTTGGACTTGGTCATGTGACCATGTCTCTTTGTAAGTGTTTATGCAACCGTGTAATGGATATTGTATCTGTGTACCAACTTGATATGTTGTTCGCGACTGGTGTGATCTGGGATCGTGAATATATGCATATCGAATGTGTCCTTGAACAGTGGTTCTGGGGCGGACCTTACAGTATTCCCAAATTGCGAATGGTGGACACAGGATTCCGACTTAATATTTTCCCACTCTTCTCTAGAGTAGGGGATAGGTTCCCTGTTTTTGTGCTTTTTCCCTTCCATTTGCTGCCAGTATCCTTTCCAAAGGCTATGTTCACTTCTTTGGGTTTTGGCTGTGCTTCTGGAGTAGCCTTCTTTTCAGAACGAGACGCCTTTTTGGCTTGGACGAAAGCATCAATGTTTCCGCCTCTCGACCTGATGTCATCTTCAGCCGCTTCATGCTCATTGGCGGTGGGAAGCATAGATCCGAGATATTTGTGGTCTTTCGAACCAATCATGAACGGTACGAGGCCGGGTTTCAGTCCATTGATGAAAGCATGCATTGCTTGTACATCACTTACTCCAGAGAAACTATTCTTCATTGCGGTCCATCTTGAGATAAAGTCGACGTACGACTCATCTTCATATTGTACGCGATGGTTCAACTGGTTAATGCTCTTACGGCGTTTATATGTACCCCGAAAGTGCTGAGCAAATACTCTAGCCATATATTCCCAGCTGTATGTTGTTCTTGACGGAAGTCCGTTGATTCAATCTCTGGCTCCATCCAGTACCATTACGGGAAGAAACTTCACATCCTCTATATCTATCCCTTTGTTGATTTGGACGGCAGTATAGTAATCTGAAAGTCATGTTACCGGGTTTGTGCTTCCAGTATACTTTTGGTAAGTTGGACCGATTTTGGCAAAGCCAGAATGTAGACTGATTCTTCGGATCCTGTCAGTGAAACACTTTGGTCCAAAGTATAAATCGTCTCGTTCTGTCTTATTGACGTGCGCGGAATATATTCCACCTGAATGGACAGAAGGGGATCTGCTCTGTTCTGGTCCATTGTTGCACGAGTGCGCTCTTCTGGGATCATTCCTATTTCTTCCGGCATCCCATCCTTTCAAATAAGGTGGAGTTCTACTCTTTGGGCTTTCTTTGTTCCTTCGAGGGGTTCGGGATCTCTCATGAGTCACGCCTGTGAGGATTGTCGTATCTTCCAGCTTTATCAACCGGGTATCTCGGAGGCGGCATTGCTTTTCCGTCATTCCGGTTTTGCTCCTCCCATTCCTTGTTGTCACAGGGTTTTGTATTATTTCTGCCTTTCGGCAGATGGGATCCTGTTATGGATGATGCATCTTTGTTATCCAGGATTTTCTTGTCCTTCTTAGAATCTCCCTTATTTTCCATCGAGTCACCTAAATCTCCGGGTTCGCCTGGGTCAGGTGCTCCAGCGGTGCACGTGGCAGTTTTGCACAAGGCTGAATCATCATGTAGCTTGCCTGAACGCGCTTGTCCTCGTTGTTTCTGTTGTAATGGTTTTCCTAGGAAAGCATACACTCCCTGTGGATTTTCATCACTGGAGTACTGATCATCCTTGAGGATGGCAAATGCGGCTTCTGCATTTTTTACTACAGTTTTGTAGATGCGTTCGCCCTTAGCATTAGTGCAGTTAACATGCCTTTGCCAAGATGGGTTTTCAAACCTCTTTCTTGCTGGCAGTTCTTCCGGCTTTGAAATTCCGGGTAGGTTTTATTCTAGATCTATTCCTTCATTCATATTCCTCTATTTCTTCCTGTTGTATTTTGATATCAGCCTGGTTTTTAAGGAGGCTTTCCCGAGTTCGGAACAGATGTTTCTGTTGCCGCATTATTGTTTGTCTCCTGGCTTCCAGCACATCCGGAGGCTCATTACGTGCGACCGGGGTTTGGATCAGATCGATATCCTCTTGTTCCGACATCTGTGGAACAGGGATTTCAGCCTTTTTCTTCTCTGCAGGTTTCACACCACTACCTCCTCCAACTTCCACGTTTTGGTTGGCAATGTCAGCCAATTTTTTCACCTTTTTTCTTCTGTAATTTGGACAACAGCTTCTTAGCGGACTTATTTTTCTTCTTGGAAGATGAAGGCTTTTTGTTAGGTTCTTCTTCCGTCAATTCTTTGACGTTAGGGTAAGTCGGACTAACTTCACTTTCCTCTTCCTCTTCCTCACGCAGAGGCGTTTTGGGATCATCATCTTCCTCGGCATCCGAATTTCCCGTCGGTTTCACCATGAGTACTTCATGGAAGCTCCCTTACATGGATGTGACCTTTCTTGCGAAAGTGTTTTCGTCTTCATCTTCGGAATTTGTGTCTGCAGATCCGGTTTCCGAATCTAGCTTTGCCTCTATGGCTGCTAATACAGACGTGGCTTCCGAGTTTGTCACTTGATCGACGGATTTCAGATCTTCCACTTTTTCTATGGGATCATGGTTTTCTGCGTTTTCCACTAGATTTTCATCTTCCGTGTTTTTGGCGATCTCACACTTCACCATACCAATAAAGTGGGATCTGGCTGCAGGCATCTCTGAAGAGGCGACGAATCTAGATGTGTTTTGGCGATATGCAGCTATGGAAGCTTGATCTGTCCCTATGTATGAGTAGGGAAAATCTAAGCAGAATCCAGCATTGACGCCTTCATCTATTGGGCATAGGGCGGCTAGGATAATGTAACTTCCCTCACAAAATCCCATTGCTTCTTTGTTAAACCGATAAAAATATTAGCAGATCCGATCGGTAAAACGCAGGCACTAACCAGATGATTCTGTGCCGGCATATAAGATCCGCTGTCAAGGAATCGTCCGACGTTTCCGTCGAATTCTAGACTTTCGACGGTGATCGTGCTACCGATTCCGCCGAGTATTCCCGCTCGTAACGTAACTCCCGACGCTGCTGGCCCCACGGTGGGCGCCAACTGTCAGGACTTCATAGTAAGGATCATGAATGGGGGTGGCATAAGTCTACTGGTAGAACCACGGGGTGGGGGTGGACTTGGAAGAAGTGGAAACGAGAACACGGGTTTTACCCAGGTTCGGTATGTCGCAACTAGGTGGCGGTCATATTCCTGCAATCTCACTAAAATCAGGGCTGAAGCCTGAAGTATACATAGTATAATTGTGAGTATGGTTTCGCTAACTTGGCGAGGATGAACTTCCTGGCGATTTGGCTTCTAGCTAACTTGTGATCTGTTATCTTTCTTTCGCTCCCGCTCGGGTTTGTATAGATAGCCGGACTAGGGCTTATAGGGAGAAACCTAGAAGACTACGGAAAGCATCTAACTTGGAAAGTAAGTAATCCGTCTTCTCCTCCAAGTCGCACCACGCCTGGGCCGTGGTCCGGGTTCTTCCAGAATCCGGCTTTCTACGCATCAGCTTACTGGGCCGCCCACTTGACTCCTTTCCATTGCCTGTGGGCCACCCTGGTAATCAGGCCTTCGGTCAATGCCGGATATACCACTAATTGACATATATCGGACAATCATCAAAATCAAAATCATTATTATCAAAAGTAATAGGACCATTTTCTCCTATATCTAGAAAAATTTCAGAACTTTTATGAGGAACAGTTTTAGTGGTTTCCGGCAATTTTAAACAGTTAGCAGAAGAAGTGGAGACATTGCCAACACCAATTACTTTACCATTGATAGTAGGAGCTTTACTAGCATTAGAAACTTCAGCATTACTAGTTATAGTAATGGTAAAAATTCTAGATATATTATTATTTCTAGCAATTTCTTCTTCTCTTTCTCACCTAGCATGCAATTCAGCTAACATCCTAACATTGTCATCAATTCTAACTTGAATGTCATTAGTAGCAGCAAAGGGATTTTCCATAGTTTCAGGTTTAGCATACATTTTATTAATCAAATAAGATTGTGCTTCAGATATGGATGAAATAAAGGTTTCAACACTCGAAATTTAACATGCAAACCATAAATTTCCCTATTTAAATTCTCAAGTTGATGACTAATATTTTTCAACATAACAGATTGTTCCTCCATGGTTTTAGTAAATAATTTACTCCTCTTTCAGTGTTTAGTGGCTCTTTCAATTTCTGAAATTCTTTCACTAGGCATTCCAGATCTATCATAAGAATAATTATTACCACTATTAGTAGGATATGGCCTATAGTTGTTGCTACCAAAATTATTTCTATAAGCATTGTTGTTGAAATTGTTATTTTTAATGAAGTTCACATCAACGTGCTCTTCTTGAGCAACCAAAGAGGCTAAAGGAACATTATTTCGATCAATATGAGTTTTACCATTCACAAGCATAGACATAATAGCATCAAGTCTATCACTCAAGGAATAGGTTTCTTCAACCGAATTTACCTTCTTACGTTGTGGAGTTCTCTTAGTGTGCCATTCAGAATAATTTATCATCATATCATCAAAAAGCTTTGTTGCAGCACTCAAAGTGATGGACATAAAAGTTCCTCTTACAGCTGAATCCAGAAGGTTTCTTGAAGAAAAGTACAGACCTGCATAGAAGATTTGGATGATCATCCAAGTAGTCAGTCCATGAGTGGGACAATTCTTTACCAAAGATTTCATTCTTTCCCAAGCTTGAGCAAAATTCTCATTATCAAATTGTTTAAAATTCATAATGCTACTTCTTAGATATATAATCTTAACATGAGGATAATATTTTCCAATGAAAGCATCTTTACATTTAGTCCAAGAATCAAAACTTTTTTTAGGCAAAGATAGTAGCCATTCTTTAGCTCTTCCTCTCAAAGAGAAAGGAAACAATTTTAGTTTAATAATATCTCCATCTATATCCTTATACTTTTGCATCTCACGAAGTTCAACAAAATAATTAAGGTGAGCAGCAGCATCATCATCAAAACTCACACCATAAAATTGCTCTCTCATAAGAAGGTTTAATAGGGCAGGCTTAATTTCATAAAAATAAGCGGTAGGAGCAGGTGGAGTAATAGGTGTACAAATAAAATCATTGTTGTTTGTGCTAGTAAAGTCACACAAACTTAGTGTTCTCAGGAGTACTCATTTTAGCAAGATTAAAAAACAGGATAAAAAATAACAACTCGAATAAGAACTATTTTTTTGTGTTTTTGATATAAAGAAGCTAACAAGACAAAATAAAATAAACAAAGAAAAACAAAAAAAAAGTAAAGAGATTGGAGGTGAGAGACGCCCCTTGCAGAAATCCTCTTCCTCCCCGGATACGGCGCCAGAAAAAGCTTTGATTGTTGCGTGTGGACACACGTTCGTTGGGAGACCCAGGAGGAAGGTATGAAGATTGTAGCAGCAAGTTTTTCCCTCGGAAAGAAGCCAAGGTTGATTCGACCCGTAGGAGAAAGAAATCACTTCTGAAGGTTGTTGATAGCTGATGTTGGCAAGGCGCACTACCAGGCTCAGCATCGATGTGGAGTCTGCACACAACACAACCAAGATACTTGGCCCCAACGAAATAGTGACGTTGTCAATCTCACCGGTTTTTCTGAAAACAAAGGATTAGACGTATAGTGTGGATAAATGTGCTTGTTTGCAGTGAATGAAAAGAGAACAATGATTGCAGTAAAAAGAACAGTGATTGCAGTAGGTTGTATTATCCGTGTAAAAGAATGGACTGGGGTCCACAGTTCACTAGTGGTGTCTCTCCATAAAAGATAGATAACATGCTAGGTAAACAAACTACAACTAGGCAATTGACAGAAATAAAGGCTTAACCGCAGTGCATATGCAATACATGATGATTACTATGAGATTCATGCAGGCATTACAACATGATACATAGACCGTAATCCAACTGCATCTATGACTAATAATCCACCCTCAGAACATAATCCAAGCAGACTTCAGGTATTAAGTTGCAAACAACAGATTATTGCATTAAGTAAAGTGCGTAATGTAAACAATATAATTTATCCTTAGACAAAGCATTGTTGTTTTCTCCCTAATGGCAACAACACATCCCCTATATGTCATGTTTCTGTCACTCGAGCATAGATAAAAGGGAGGCATGAACCCACTATCGAGCATAAATACTCCCTCTTGGAGTTACAAGCATCAACTTGGCTAGAGCATCTACTAGTAACGTAGAGCATGCAAGATCATAAATAACATAAACATGATAGATTGATAATCAACTTGACATAGCATTCAATATTCATCGGATCCCAGCAAACACAACATGTAGCATTACAGATAGATGATCTTGATCATGTTAAGAAGCTCACAAGATCTAAACATGGTGGCATAAAGAGGAGAAGACAACCATCTAGATACTGCTATGGACTCGTAGTCCAAGGATAAACTACTCACGCATCACTCCGGAGACAAGCATGGTGATGTAGAGCCCCCCGGTGATGATTTCTCCTCCCGGCAGGGTGAGAGACAGAGCTCCAGAATCCTCCCGAACTAAGGTTGACAATGAAGGCGGCTACAGAACTTTTCATGGATGCAGGCTCGGGTCTTTAGGTTTTTACCGTGAAGGAGCTTAAATAGGCGAAAGGGCGATGTCGATGGGTGGCTAGGGGGCCTACACCACCTGGTGGCGCATCCGGGGGGCTGCGCCTCCCTATGGTGTGGCCACCTTGTGGCACCCCTTCGGGTCTCCTCCAGACTCCATGTATGTGAAAAAAAATAGGACCCTAGGTTTTTCGTTTTGTCCAATTCTAATAATATTTCCAGAACAACTTCTCCGAAACCAAAAACACCGGAAAATAGGAACCGACGCTGTGGCATCTTGTTAATAGGTTAGTCCCAGGAAATCCATAAAAATGCTATAAAGTATATAGAAACCATGTAGCAATTGACACGAAAATAGCATGGAACATCAGAAATTATAGATACGTTTAAGACGTATTAGTAACCTACAAAGAAATTATATGAAGCATGGATTCTTGTTACTTGTAAGGGTTTTAAGGTGAATAAAGTTTGTTTGACGCCTAGTTCATTTTGGTTGTTAGGCAAGAATTATGCATGAAAGGGGATCAATGACACTATTTTATTTAGATTGACCACTTGAGACCATGAAAGAAACAAATCTAGAATATTCAAGTATGCTTTGTATGGGTTGATCAATCAGCAAACTGACACATGATAAACGAGGTAAGCATGCACCTATAGCATGCAACCCTTTTGTCACCGTAATTAATGTTGAAATGGCCTAAAAGTTAATGTAGTAAGGGGACCGAGGTTATGTTTTATGTTCGTTGAGGAGATTATGGAAATGTTAAACTTTTATAAGTAAGATTAGGTACTAGAATTCGTAATGACTACGAATGTCAAGGTAACCGGTAAATCAATGCTAAGTAGTTATTGCCACTAATGTGAACAAGGTGAGTATGGCTAGTTTGCCGACAATTATATCACCTGAATAATGATTGAAAAGAGCTCATCGGGGATATACCGTTAGTTGTTGATTAACCGCTAAAGGAAGTGAAACGTACATACCAAATTAGCATCAGAAATACAGTTTTGGGGCCGGTTTTAAGGGGCCAAGGTGGATATGGTCGGTTACACAGTGTTGTCGCGAGGTCAAAATGACGTGGCCAAAAAATTAGTCGTGTTTAGGCGGTCATTAATATCCAACATATATTCACAATTTCTCATAAAAAATAATGAAAAAGGAAAGTAGAAAATCAAATGTCCACACTTTTTCTTTTTCCAGTTTTGTATTTATCTAATCGATTTTGAGATTAACTTGAGAGCTAGTTATTTTTTAAAAAAATTGAGAGGATTATAAAACACACCCGCCAACTTCATATAAATTTTCAATCACTAGTTATACAAATGTGATACATCAAAAGCAACTCATATATCCTTGTGACTATAGTCCTACACCCTGATTACGTTCTAGCTAGGTGAGCTAGGTTATAGAACATGTAATACACACACTCAAGAAAATTTAAGTCGGTCTCTTTGGCTGGAAAGCACTGACAACCTTGATGTATATAGCAAGTATAAATATTTATTAACAATTGTATACATGTTATTGAATATATTAGTACTAGTCCGTAGGTCCATCAAGCAATGGTGGCCCCACGGTAAGGATTTGTGGAACTAAATTTATTCTTTAATTTGTGTATTAATTAATGAAAATGTGTGGTGTGATGATGCATTCATCATGCTAGCTAGTACCTACTTATATTATAATGACAAATATAAAGGTTACAAATGGACGTCCAAAACTCATATGTGCACCATTAAGGACCATGTAATGCACGCTAGGTAGGCGAGATAAGCCATAGTCCATGTAATACATGCAATGGAAAAAGTTTAGTTGATCTCTTTGTATGTAAAACAATGATAACATTGGAGTATACAGTAATTCTGAGGATTTCTTAATATTTGTATATGTGTTAATAAATATATTAGTATCTGTCCATCAATGTCCATGATCAATGGTGGTCCATTATATGGATATATATGGAACAACATTACTGTCTTTATTTGTGTATTAATTAACGAAAATATATGGTGTGATGACTATTAATCACGATAGTTATCACCTACTTATCTTATAGAGTTAAAGATAAATGTTATAAATGTACGCCAAAAATACAGATGCTCACCATTAAGGACCCCTCCATATCCATAACGGTAATCTCTGACTACAGCCGATCCTCCAATATAAATACACCCCTCTTCCCGTGGATCTCAACTCACCAAAACTAGCAACTTTCCTTTCCCTGGACCAGATATGGCTCGCAAGAAGGTGCTCCTCCGGTATATCCCCAATGACAAAACTCGCCGTAGCACCTTCAAGACGCGCAGTCGGGGCCTGATGAAGAAAGCAGGCGATGTGGCCATTCTTTGCAAGGCCAAGGTATGTGTCATTGTCTATCCTGAGGGCGAGTCGGTGCCACAAGTGTTCCCGTCCCATGACGAGGCTGCGGCCCTCCTGAACCGATTCAGGAGCATGAGGGATGATGACTCATTCAATAGGAAGATTGAACAAGAGAGTTTCCTCATGAAGCGCAAGGGCAAGCTCCGCGAGCAGGTGCTTAAATCCGAGCGCGAACATGAGGAGGGTGAGATGTGGTTACTCCTACACAAGGCTAGGCTGGCGGGCCACGCCGGGCTCTCCGTGGAGGAGACTACTAATGTTGGATGTAATGTTGATTTTTTCCTAAGTGACATCTACGAACGCATCAAGAAGATCCGCGGGAAGGCACCGGTGTACCTGCCTTCCCTCGTGCATGCACAGAATCCCAACATCACCAGTGCAAAGGAGACCGATGGATTTCCTATGATGTATCAAGCTGAGGCGTCGAATCCCTACGTCACCGGTGGGATGGATGTTATTGGATCCCCAACAATGTATCAGGCTCAGGCGTCGAATCCCTATGTCGCAGCCATGGAAACCATTGGAGCTCAAACGGTGAATCGGAATCACGCACTAACTCCCTATGTACCCAGTGGCATGGAGACCATTGGAGCTCCAATGGTGTATCAAGATCAGGATCCGCTCCAGCAGCAGGAGGAATGGCTTGAATTGATGAGGTCAGGAGGAGGGGACCTTGGCATGCTTTTTTGAAGTGGATTCAATGGTGGCACCACCATCAGCTCCACTACTGGTCTGGGCAGCAATTAGATGATCCGGCCCTATGATCTGGGCGCATGGAATGGTTATCCATGGGGTGATGCCGATCAAGGCCCTTCGTCTAGTGCATTCCCTCCTATGTAAGGGAAAAGAGGCTAGGTGCATTACATGCGTATCCTAGCTACATGGGTATCCGTGATTACTTATCTATTTGTATCTTATATGTTTCAGTAAGTTTAATTCATTGCAAGGTCCGAGATTTGTCTTGGTTCGTACATGTTATTCCATGTATTTCCTTCTCGGAGTTAGGTGTTGTCATGTAACCATGGATTTGAATCTAGTGGCTGCACTTATCCATGCATATACCACCTTTTAGTATTTGGTACTTTGAAAATCCTCTTGTTTTAATTATTCATTAATATCTATTGTAAAAATAATTTCCAATATCCATCATAAAATAATTTCTTTAACTCAATTATTCCATATTTGGCATGCCAATGCCTGGATAGCAACATGTTGATGAGTAGTATAAACGTAAGGAGACACCTTCTTGCATATGGAACCAATGGTATTACACCATATTTTTTTCATTTCCTAACACACGCTAAACTTGTCTTTATATGTCTTGAGGACTTCATGATATCATTTGAGGTGCTCACCTTGATGATCAAAGTAAATAAGAATGGTTAAACACTCGAGATATGCTCAAAAGGAGGCATTGGAATGTCACTGAGGTTTTACACTATGTGTTGTTCCCTACTCATGTAATTGCATATTTGATGCATTTTTTTTTCATTGTGTCTTCAGATCGAGAATATGGACATATTTAGAGATTCAGTGGAAAGATGGGAGTTCTTTTGAGGAAATTTTCAACTCATCTAGGAATGATTTTGGCAAGCCTTTCTTCACTGAAGTGATTATTATTGTAACCCGGCACATTTGCAAAGTAGGGAATGCAACTATTTTTCAAGATGTTCTTCCATCTTTTAGAGATTGGAAAAGAGGTTTCACTCTGGATATCACCATGCCTGTGCATAAGGTGAAGGAAAGGCATGCCCAAAAATTGTCATCATGGATTGATAGCTTAGTTTAACTAACCTTGTAAATATTTGTACAGTTTTTTTTTATTTTTTTAGTAAAATTAAACCGAGAGGTTTAAACCCTACAATATTTCTTGAAAAAAAATAACATAAGAATAGTTCTTACGTGTTTACCAATAACCTGAAGTCATTCAAGTGTTGACAAATCCATTCTTCTTATATAGTGGTTGTATCTAGTGTTGTGATTTCCACTTCCATAGTTGAATTTGTTAAGATGGTCTGCTTGCAGTACTTTTATGAAACAACGTGATATGTGTAAAACATATTTATAATTTTTAATTGTTGCATTCTAGTTTTATATCATTGTTACATGTTTCTACTATAGGTTTATATCCTTTTATGGTATTTTTTTTGGACTAATCTATTGACAAGATGCCCATTGCCAGTTTCTGTTTTTAGCCTATTTTTGGTTTTAGAAAAACATTTCAGGAAAAGTCCGGTTAAAAATCCCAAAAATTTCAGAAACCGGTATTTACCAGAGGATAAGGAGTCCAAAAATTAGCTGGAGGGGAGCCACCAAGGGCCGTGTGGGTACCACTTGGCTCCCCCAGGGGCTACGTGGTCCCCTTCGCCTATAAAGTGCATCTAACCTATAAACTTCGGGGATGGAGAAAAAATACATAAAATTGATATAGAAACGCCGCTCTCACGAAACCCTAATTATGTTTCCGACGTTGTTGCAAAACGTGATATGATTGCTTTTTGTCTTTGGCATGCTCAAATCTGTTGTGGGCCCACATATTAAGACGAAAGTCATCGTGGATAGTTCACAGTGGTCGAACTGATGGGACTCATCGCAGACGA
The DNA here is from genome assembly GCA_028641055.1 of Alopecurus myosuroides. Classification (NCBI taxonomy): domain Eukaryota; kingdom Viridiplantae; phylum Streptophyta; class Magnoliopsida; order Poales; family Poaceae; genus Alopecurus; species Alopecurus myosuroides. The sequence goes on along the minus strand of JAPCYS010003662.1, from coordinate 64,622 downwards.
TTCCCTGCATGGTTTGACACGTTTCCTGGCCGGCTTATCTATAATGGTAAGTTTCAAGCAGTCATATTTCGACTTATAGTAAAGCCGAATTTCGTTGTGTTTCTTTGTAATGGTATGAGTTCTTCATACTCCTTTGCCGAAGACATTGGTGAAAATAAGAATCTACATCTACAACTAGCCGAAGGACAAGCAGATGAAAAGTCTTAGCTTTCTGGGGTCTAATGTTGTGGATATGGATAATAGGGTATCACCGGCATTGGAAAAATTTGGCCTGCTAGGGTGGCCCAAAACAGTGACAACGCTTTGTCGGTCGGCCCAACATGACGAAGCGCAAGGTTCAAAGCCTAATCCAGCATTGAAGAGTCCAAGATTAAGCTGGAATGAGTTACGCCTTGGGAGAGAAGGATCCGGCATAATTAGTATTATACTAGGACTCCTGCTTTAGGTCGGTTAGGACTTACCTTGTAAGGCGGGCCATAATGCCTTTATAAGCTGTGTCGTGATACATCCAAAAGGTATCTATAATATTTATCGTTTCATGTTCATTCTGTACCATTGCTACATGTTTTCTACTATGTTTTTCATATCTTTTTAGAGCATTTTCTTGGAATAACCTATTTAGAAGATGCCTAGTGCCAATTTTTATTTCCTACCAATTTTTGGTTTCAGAAAAGTTGTATAGGAAATATTCCCAGAATGAGCTGAAAATTTATGGGGGACAATTGTTCACCGACACGAAGACAAAATCCAAAGGAGAGACGGAGGGGAGCCCCACAGACACCGCCTCGCGTCTCCTCTTCGCCCATAAGTACCCCCTTGATCTAAAACAAGAGGGCCCCAAAGGATTTTCTCAGAAACATGACAGAACCCATCCGCCACCAAAATCTAGTTTCGGGGGCCAGAAGGCTCTGTTCTTGCACTCTGCGGAGATTGGTATTGGACCCCAAAGCCATCTTCATCGACTGTGTTTCCTCCATTACTCTGCGTGAGTAGTTTCCCCATGGACTACGAGTTCATAGAAGTAGTTAGATGGTAGTCTCTTCTCCTTGTGCCTCCATATTTAGATCATGTGAGCTGCCCTACATTATCAAGATCACCATTATGTAATGCTACATGTTGTGTTTGCGGTGATCCTATAAATAGTGAAGTTATGATCAAGGGGTTCGTGTTTCTTATATGATATTGTCTTTATTGTATCAATGCTCTATTTACGTTCATGCATGCTCTCTAATGTGTGTGGTTACCTTGATCACGTAATTATTTGCATCTCCAAGAGGGAGTTTCATGCTAGATGGTGGCTTCATGCCTCCTTGTTGACTATGTTCGAGTGACAGACAGGTGCATGGCGGAGGATTTGATGTTACCACTATGGGGAAAACAATGTTTTCTTGTCTACATGATGGGAAACATTGTTTACATTAGGTATCGATCTTGATGCATTAGTCTATTGCTTTTGCAACCTAATACCAGTGAGATGAATGCTGGATACCGGTCTCAACGTGGATAAATAGTTATAGATGCATGCTGGATAGGGGTCTACATAGGGTTGATGTAATTTCTACATTAATATTGCAATAAATTTGTCTGCTAGAATAGCATTGTTATGCGATCATGATTTGTCAATTGCCTTACTGTAATTTGTTCATCCAACACATGTTATTTTATTTGGAGAGTTTCCTCTAGTGAAACTATGAGTCCCGGTTTATCTTTTACTATTATTGCTACGGTTTTTTACTTGATTTTGTTTCTTGTTAACTTTCTGTAATTATTATTTCAGATTACACAAGTCACCTCTTTCACTCCATATTACACCACTTTCGTCGTATTTTCGCCGGAACAGTGCATTTATACATCTGCCATTGTATTAGGTGTCTTGAGAACACAAGATAATCATCCCAACACCACTCCATCCATTATTTTCTTACACCTTTTGTTACTATTTTTTTTCAAATGCTTCTATGTTGTGGCTGAATTGAAAACTCAGCTGCTAAGATTTATAGGTATTATTTGACTCTCCTTGTATTGAATCAATAAATTGGGTTACACTTACCCTCAAAGAATGTTTCCATCCCATACACTTGTGGGTTATCATACCGCGTGAAGGCTTAGGGAAAGCTCTCAAATACTCGCATATGCTCATTGTAATCCGGCGGCATATTCGCCTGATTGTAACCCGACGGCATATTCGCCTGATAGTGAGTTATAGCAACACGTAGGATCTCGCCATCATCGCTTGATCTGAAGCTAGGTAAATAGTGTGCGATTCCATCACCGAAGCCCTCCGCCTTAACACCTATGTCCTCTATATTCTCCTTAATGGCCAGGGCAACCCGGTTCCTACCTGCAGAGTGAATACCATGACAACATAGGAAGAATATGTTTCCTAAAACATTTCCCTTTGTGTTTCTTCTAATAACAAACGAGGCCTACTTATGGAAGATCGGAATTTCTTCTATTACATAAAAAATGACGCTACTCGTATTATATTTAGATCACCAGAAACCACATAGGAAATTGATATTAATAATAATGAACTTCAATACATATATATTAATATAAATTATGTATATACTACTACTGATTTTTTTTTCTGAGCTCTTCTTTCGCGTAATCCTTGTCCTTCTCGAAGCCTCGTTTGTTCGCGATCATTGGCGGCAACGCCGGGGGGCTCATCCTCCTCCTTGTGCTCATTCTCCCCCTGTGACTTATTGTTCCACGAATTCTCATCGGAGTCAATCTTCAAGGACGGTGGCAAACCTTCATGGAAGTAGCATAGCAGGTTATCAGGGATGGACTACAGCGACTTGTCGTCCGCCAGTCTGTCCATAGTCTCGTCACAGTGGGTGGAACTATCGGGCAACGACGGATTAACCTGCTATGATTCACAGCTCCCGTACATCTTGGCTAATTTCTATGGCCTTCTTAGATATCATGGAGCGAGACAAAAGAGATTATATGGCACATCGTTCCCTTGATGCAGAACCAAGCTCAAAACAACGGGTTAACGCTTCTCATAGTGTTTGGTGTTAAACATGTATGGTAATTGTACGTCTCACACGGCAGCTGAAAAAACTGAAGGTTGTTTTACTTGCATCTTACACGTGCTTTCCTGAAAGAAAAATGAGATGTGCACTTCTAATAAATCTTAGTGAACTATACGAGATACAATCTCCGAAACAATGAGGGTCGATACAAAGGAAGATATTTCTGTTGCAATTTAAATTTATCGAAGAAGCAAGGTAGAAGACACTCCTCTATGGTTTGTGCAATGATGTTAATTTTACTAGCATTAAACTGAATTGTAAAGTGTACTCGGTTCATCATGCATGTTGTGTTTCGATTTGGGTATCACAATTAATATATTTGTATATTTCCCGATTGGTCTTTTCAAATTTTCCATTGGATACTATATAGGAGGGATTGGCAGAATAGGATAAGTATACTTTGAAATTGTTCATTGGATAACATAGGAAGGATTGGCTGAATAGGATAAGCATTACAAGATCATGTTCTACTCTTAACATATAAAAGTTGATTTCTTTGTGATACTACCTAGGTCATCAGTCTTGTGAGCCAAGGACCCTATAATAGGGGATATGATCTTTTTTTGTGGAGATGGCCATTCTCCTAACCATGGTGTGGACTAGGACAAAGTTTGGCTAAGTGGGCCGGAGTATCCAGGATATGGCACGGGCGGAATGATAAGCTCTCGATGGAGCAGAGGAATTCAAGTCATGCTCTCGATATTGTTATTGTATTCTTAGGGTGTGTTTGGTTCTGAAACCAGGTGGAATGGAATGGAACAGTTCCGCACCCACACATCATTCTTGTGTTCGGTTCTGAAATAGAATGGAATGAGGTGGTTATCAGAAAGGGAATATTCCCGCCAGATGCAGAATGCACTCGTTCGGCCAAATCGGTCGGACCAAGTGGAACGGCTCTCTGTCTCTCTCTAATTTAATCGAGTTTAGGTATAATTAATCAAGATTAACAATATTTAATCAAGATTAGGAATAACTAATCATGTTCAGGAATAGTTAATCAAGATTAGGAATAGTTAATCGAGTTTAGAAATAATTAATCGAGTTTAAGAATAATTCCATTCTCACATGTTCCATTCCAAAACCGAACACAAGAATGGAACGGTTCCATCCTGTGGAATGGAATGGTTCCATTCCATTACACCTCGTTCCAAAACCGAACACACCCTTAGCCCTCCCAGGTACGCGTGATTTCCCAGTCCAACCGCCGATCGGTTCGCATTGCTGGTGGCCTTGCTCCCGTTGAGACAGAAGAAGGCCAAGACCATCGGTCTCCTCATTATTTGGGAGCTCTAAAATTAGTGTAACGGGAGCGCCAAGATGAGCCGGCTGCCAATGAGCTTATCACATGTATCATGTACGAAGCAAACCTTTGGAGGCTTGTTGAAAAACTTAATTGTACTTTCTTTTTTCAAGAGGGATATTTAAACCTGGCCAAAAGTTTATGTGTTGAGAAATTCAATTATATGGAGCTCGCATTTTTTTAAAGCTCGGCCAAGACATGACCACTTACTATGAGAAGCGTTGTTTTAAACTAAACTATATGTAGCCTTGTTTACTTGAAATATTAGTAATCCCTTCTGCACAATTCTAATCTGAACTAGAACTACAAGAATTATGAAACATAGATAGTACATTAAAATATGTCTAGATATCTTATGTCCAAATGCATATGAATCTATACATTAAAATATGTCTAGATATCTTTTGTCCAGAAAATACTAAAACATTTATTGTTATATGGAGGGAGTAGTTCACAATCTCACAGCAGAAACTAGAAACGTGATAGATAAAATTAGGAGGTCTACTGTTATTGCATTGCAAGCTAGCCCATGTTTTTGTTAGAGATTATACGTTAGTATTTATTCATGTACATTGTAATTAGACTTGTCAACTATTCGGTCGTGCGTTAGTAGTCTTAAATATCCGCTATTTATACTCCCTCTAAATGCCAATAATGTGCATTTTAATTAGACTTGTCAACTATTCATGTACATTTGAACCAATAATGAAAATTGATGTAGCAAACATCCTATGGAGGCGTTTAGGCTTGCCATGTTGATAGAAGAGAAAATTTATCAGGGGTTTTCATCCTCGAGAGAGTCTAAGATTTCCAAACAAGGCCTTCAGTGAGGAAGAGACGGTACGCCATTTCCAGGTACAACTAATAAAGGTCAAACCATATGTTTTCACCCTAAACTTCAAGATACAATACTCGAAGAATACCACCAAACATCAAGATCCACAGTGTTGCCGCTCCCACTTGTCAAAAATGCTGCTACAAATCACCAGACAACAGGGCTCACAGCCGTTCTGATTTTGATATGGAAAAATCCCTGCAAGCATTGTACTCATCCAAAATCTCAATGCTTAACGTCCTGCCGTCCAGTCATTACCGCCTTGATATTCGCCGCCCTTCCCGACACCTTGGTAATCGTGTGTCTGATGACGACGTAACCAATGATGTTGATGAAAAGATGGTACGAGACATGTTCGAACTAGAGGTCACAGAATGTCGTTGCACTTGTCTGTGAAGACCATCGGTGGAAAAGTACGTACCCTTGCCGTGGCCGACCGGTGATCCTCGACATTCCAGCCGCACACCATGGAGGAGGCGTCGTATCTTGGCCATAACAGCAGGAGTACAACCGGGTGTGGCATGCATACCCAGGGTAAGAGATACTAGCCCTGCCAGATTGGCCTAAAGGCCACGTCAATGGACATCGACCCCCTGCACATGCACACGAAGGAGAAGGCCTCGGCGGATAGACCGGATCGGAGCAGATACGAATCAGCCGTCGAACAATGTTGCGGCTTACCGAGTATGGCGCATCACATCTTGGGACGGCGACACACATTGGCATCTCACGCAGGCACTATTTCTCGCCCATTGCGAGTCGTATTAGGACCCGCCCGTTGTAGACTCCTGCATGGGCCCCCATGTGGGATGTTTTGTTTTTTCGTTTTTCGTTTGTGTTTCTCTTGTTTCTGTTTGTTTTTCTTTTTTCTTTTTCTCGGCATTTTTTTTAGATTGATATTTTTTTGAAATCTGAACCATTTTTCAAGGTCATTTCAAAAATTGTTCAACATTATAAAAAAAAGCTATTCATTTTCAAAATTTATTTATTTTCAAAATTTTGTTCACCATCTCTAAAATTGTTCATTTTTTAAAAAAAAATCACCACTTTTGAAACATATTCATTTCAAAAATTGTTCACCATTTTCAAAAAATTGTTCAAATGTTTTAAATTTTTTGTTCATTTAAAAAATTTCTCAACATCTTTTTTAAATGTTCATTTTCAAAATTTTGTTCACCATTTTCTAAAAAACTTCAAATATAAACATTTTGCATGTTTGAACGTTTAAAAAAATTCGAAAACATTTCTAGAAGTAGAAAAAAAGGACAAGAAAAAATGTAGAAAAAAGAGAAGGAAAAAATAAACGAATAGTTGTTACCTCTTATTGGTCCGGCCTAGGAGGAGCATTCTGTGGGCAATGCCCCGCACCTGAAGCAATTCATAGGGGCTCCCGCATCTCTAGCATCACGCATCGCGCCCGGTTCGAGCGCGAGCCTCGTTGTCAGCGAGAGCAACGACTCGCCAGCAAAGTCGCGTCACACGGGCCGGCCCGTCTTCCTTAGGTACGTTCCTTTTTCTTTTTCTCTATCTTTATTTTTTCTTTTTTATTTCTTTTTTTATAAGCGATTGAACATTTATAAAACCTAAATAATTTTAAAAAAAATCATTTTCAAAAATTGTTCGCCATTATTTAAAATTTGTTTGTTTCTAAAAACTGTTTACCTTTGAAAAAATCATTTTAAAAAACTAGTCACTTTAAATTTTTGTTCACCATTTTAAAAGAATCTAATTTTAAAAAGTGTTCATTTTTAAAATTAATCATCATTTTCAAAAAATATATCATTCAAAATTTTGTTCAATTTCAAAAGATATTCAATGTAAAAAGTTTTCATTTCAAAATTTGTCCATTTCAAAAATTGTTTAAAAACGGACTGAAAACGAATGTTGGGCCAGGCCCAATAGAGCGTAGGCGTGAGCGAGCGCTCGCTCTAACTGGCAACAAGCGCTCTATTGGGCAACCCCGCGTGGGAGGCGGATCTAGGGCGGGTAACCTTGTCCACAGCCCACGTAGGGTATGAGTGCAGAATGACCCCACAAAATTAAGCCCACTCATAAAGGAGTGGGAGCAGCTAGGGGTGCGATTAGAAAAAGGGAGGCCTATGAGCGCATGCGAGGGCGACACGTGGTGGGCTCGTACACGATGGAACTGGGAGAGACAGTACACGCATTTCTTTTTAGATCCGTTTTTTGAAAACGAAATATCTCTAGAACCGTAATTTGGAATTACTAACCGTTTTCACATTCGAGCTCCTCGCGTCAAGATCTACAAAACTAGATTCATATTGATAGGTTTCGAGAAACATTTTTTCGGATTTTGTACACCATGTTGTTTATACTTTATACTTTCGGTAGCACGCGCGTGTGTACACCATGTAGCAGCGATGCTCGGATTCGCCTGGCTATTTTTTTACAGCTCGGCTTCGCCTCGATAACCATTTATGAAGATTTTGAAGGGGGTACATAGGTCGTTGTGCGCATTGGTCGAAGCGTGCATTGGTCGTAGTGCGTGCTACGGCTCAGCGTTGCCTCGTACTACCGCTCGGCTTCGCCTCGAACAAAACGTCTACGGCGTTTCATCTAAAATGTACGCACGTGTTGTATCTGAAAAGTATAAAAAAATAGTTATAAAAGTATACAAACGTTGTTTCTAAACGTATACATGTTATAGTAAAAGTATAAAAGATTGCTACTAAAAATATACAAACGTTGTTCTGGAAATATGCATGTTATATGTGAAAGTATAAAAAATATGCTACCGAAAGTATATAAAAATTGTTCTAGAATGTATATGCACGGTGTACCTGGGTGTACAACCGCCTGGGCGTACATCCGGCTGGGTGTACGTCGGCCCTTCACTGGGTGTACAAAACGCGTGGGACCGTGGGTGTATAAGCTCCTGGGTGTACATCCGCATGGGTGTACATCCGCCTGCAACTGAGTGTACAAGCGTATGAGCGTACACCCATGGTGCACGTGTGTGTATGTCAGCACATGCACTTGCGACGTACTTCATCCACTGCAACTGGACGTACATCTGTGTGTAACTGAGCGTACATCCGTGTTGATTCCGGGTGTAGAAGAAAAAAGAGTTTCGAAACCTATCAATATGGAATCTAGTTTTGAAGATCTCGACGCGGGGATCTCAAATATGAAAACGGTTCGTAATTTCGAAATACGATTCTCGAAATATTTCATTTTGAAAAAACGGATCACGAAATAAATGCATTCCGACCCCTCCACCTGTGGGTGAGAAGAAAAAAATTCCACCAAAACTCTCTCGTGCTGCCACTTGTCACGCGTGCAAACACTCATGGAGGCCGCGGGAAAAGAGAAGACGACACTTGGCACGTGGAGAAGACACGAGAAGAGAAAACGCGACACTTATCGTCACGACAGCGAACGTGGTTGACTTTCCAGGAAAAAGATTTTTTTTCTAGTGATTTCGAGCAGCTAGGTTGCGGCCTTTTGGATCGATCGACCCATCCAGTCCGCAGGAGGCAGCTATTGAACCCGACGGTCACAATGGGGAGAAACATACCCTAGTAACCTACACGCTTTTCTAGACTATGTTATTACCTTCACAGTGGGTAGTAACATATATGTAGTGTCATGGAATGATACATTTATTAGCCTATAGACTCATTATTTCTTGAAGAGTGTGATGTTCCGGTAACTGAGCTAGTTACCACAAGCACCTCTCTCTTCATTGAATACGTGCCACATAAGAAAAGTTGTATTGAAGTGTGTGATGTTACTGCTAAGTTTCTCCCCATTGTGACCAGCCTTAGAGAGGGTGTGTGCATCTTTCAAAAAAAAATACTGGTTGGAGGGTCTTTTTTTTTTCTTTGACAAGGGTTGGAGGGTCTTTGCTGCTCTGGTTGCTTTGTTTTTTTTTTTTTTTTTTTGAAATGGGGAGAACCCCGGCCTCTGCATCGAGTGATGCACACAGCCTTTATTGATTATTAAAACTCATAGCATCCAAAAGTTTACAGCCATTATTGAAACCTTACATGAAACAGGATATCTCCCTTATTCCGAAAACAGCGAAAATAAAAGAACTACGAAATCCTATTATGATGCTGCCACGTATATTGGGAGAAAAACTCCTGTGCCACCGTAAGGAGACGAGTGCAGCCATCCACCATAAGCTTCCTCTGGTCTGAAGGCAGAAGAATAGCCCATAGTTGGATCCAATGAGCTGCTGAGTGAATAACCTGTAAAACATGGAAATATTTCTTTTTGTTAAAAACAACATTGTTTCTACATGTCCAGATAGCCCAACAAATTGCGGATACACCAATCCTAATCCTTTTCTTAGTTTTCACATCAATCCCATTAAGCCAATTTCCAAACATATTAGTCACGTTGGAGGGGGGAGTAATATTAAAAGTACAAAAGATCACTCGCCAAATAAGTTTAGCCAAAGGACAAGAAATAAACAGATGTTCTACTGACTCATTACTCCCACAAAAGGAACAATGCATATCACCTTTCCACCCTTTTCTTGCTAAATTATCTTTAGTCAGAATCACCTTCCTATCCAAAAACCACATGAAAATTTTGATCTTAAGTGGTAATTTTAGTTTCCATAAGTAAGTTTTGAGAAAAATAGTGTGTCCATTCATCATATCCTCATACATAGATTTCACAGAGAAGCTCCCATTCTGTGTAAGTTTCCAAACAAAGTTATCATTATCCGAGGACAGAGAGACATTCATAAGACGCAAGCACAAATGAGACCACATATCCCAAGTAATGCCTACTAAATTCCTACGAAAGGAAATATTGATTGGTGGTGCATTCTGAAAACATCCGCAACCGATATATTTTTAGACTGCACAATATGATATAAAAGAGGGTATTGATCAGATAAAGGGGTTTGGCCTAGCCAAATATCCTCCCAAAATCTAGTTGTTTCACCATTACCAATTCTAAAGGAACCTCTACTAAAGAAATCCCTCTTAACTTTCATTAAACCCTTCCAGAAAGGAGAATCAGTAGGTTGTGCCTCAACTTGAGCTAAAGGTTTACTATGTAAGTATTTATTTTGTAACAATTCCTGCCAAATACCCTCCTCATGAAGTATTTTAGACAGCCATTTAGCCAATAAAAACTTATTCTTAAGCTCTAGCACTTCCACACCTAAACCACCTTGATCTTTGGGTCTACAAATAATATTCCATTTTGTTAATCTGTATTTACGCTTGGTGTCATCACTCTGCCAGAAAAAACGTGATCTATAAAAGTCAAGTCTCTTACGGACGCCCTTAGGAATCTCAAAGAAGGAAAGCATAAACATGGGTAAACTTGTTAACACAGAATTAACAAGAACTAATCTATCCCATAGGATAATAATTTTCCTTTCCAACACCCAAGTTTGTCCTCAAAACGGCTCTCCACTGGGTGCCACTCTGAATTAGTTAGTTTTCTGTGGTGGATAGGAATGCCCAAATATTTAAAAGGTAGCAGACCAGACTCACAACCAAAGATTTGTTTATACTGGTTTTCCACCTCTTTAGCCTTACCGAAACAGAAAACTTCACTCTTGTGAAAGTTAATCTTGAGACCCGACAATTGCTCAAAGATACACAAGATTAATTTCAGATTTAGAGCCTTATCAAAATCATGCTCTAAGAATAACACCGTATCGTCTGCATATTGAAGGATAGACAAACCCCTTCAACTAGATCAGGAAAGACCTCCAATTTGTCCTAATTCCTTAGCTCTAGCAATTAGAATAGCAAGCATATCAGCCACAATATTAAAAAGAATTGGAGATAGAGGATCCCCCTGCCTAAGTCCTTTTTTAGTTTGGAAAAAGTGGCCAATTGCGTCATTAACCCGTATACCTACACTTCCACCCTGAACAAATTGAGTAATCATATCACACCAACCCTGAGAAAAACCTTTCATACGTAAAGCCTGAAGAAGAAATGGCCACTTAACCTTATCATAAGCCTTCTCAAAATCAATTTTAAAAATAACCCCATCCAATTTCTTCCTATTAAGTTCATGGATGGTTTCATGCAAGATAACAACTCCTTCCAAGATGTTTCTCCCAGGCATGAAAGCGGATTGAGATGGTCTAACCACCTTCTGCACTATCTGGGTAATACGATTAGTACCCACTTTAGTGAAAATTTTAAAACTCACATTGAGAAGGCAAATAGGTCTATACTGTTGGATTTGAACTGCATTATCCTTTTTAGGAAGCAAAGTAATTACCCCAAAGTTCAGTTTAAACAACTGAAGATTACCTTGCTTGAACTCAAAAAACATAGCCATCAAATCCTTTTTAATAACTTCCCAAAAAGTTTTGTAAAATTCAGCGGGGAAACCATCAGGGCCTGGAGATTTATTAGGTTCCATCTGTGATATTGCCTCAAAAACCTCTTCCACTAAGAAATCAGCAGTGAGAATATCGTTTTCCTGTTGAGTTAACTGAGGTATATCCTGAATATTACTCTCCACTAAGGAGATATTATTAGGTGTGGAAGGTCCAAATAATTTCTTATAGTACTCAGAAATATATAACCTCAAGTCCTCATCTCCAACAATCGTTCCCTCCTCTTGTTCTAACTGAAAAATCATCTTCCTACGGTGTTTCCCATTAGCCATAAGATGGAAATATTTAGTATTATCTCCCCCCTCCAACACATGTCTAACCTTAGCCCTTTGCGCCCATTTACTTTCTTCCTCTCTACGAAGAAAACAAAGACGATCATTTGCAATACGAAGAGATTCCCTCTCTCCCAAAGACAGAGGTATACTCTCAGCTTTAATGTCCAACTCCTCAATAATCTTGATTAATTTATCCCTCTCAATTCTATATTTACCACTAAGATTCTTAGCCCATCCCTTAAGAAAACGTCTTAGATGTCTAATTTTGTTTTGCCAAACCGAAATAGCAGTATCCCCCTTGTGGAAAGCCCCCCACTCAGCGGCTACCAACTCGAAAAATAACTCTCAGCTCTGGTTGCTTTGTGCCTGCCTACTAACTGAACTCAATCAGTACGTGCCTTTCTTTTTCTCTCGTTTAATTTATATAGAACCATCAACCTGACTACAGTAATGCTATGTTTGGATGCATAGAATTGGTATTGGAATTAGACAATCTAGAATTGAGGCCCCAATTCCCTTGTTTGTATGTACTATGAATTGGACCTAGAATTAGCCCACCAATTCCACCAGGGGGGTACGCGTCCAGGAAAAAGGCCTAGTCTCGATTCCGAGCTCCAGACCTCCGAAACGGTTCGGAAAGCACCCGCTCGCTCGCTCCCGAGACCGTCTCCTCCGCCGCCCTCCTTCGACCCGACGCCCTCCCCGAGACCGTCTCCTCCGCCGCCCTCCTCCGGCACCCCCGCCCCGCCGCCGTCGAGACAGGTACGTTGCGCATCCCGGTCCCCCGCCCCACCTCCGTTTCTCCCCATCTAGCCCGGCCCTCCCCTAACCCTAGGCGGCGGCGGGATGCCCTCCGGCCGGTCGCCTCCACCCTCCCTCGCCCCTCCCGCAGACGGCGGTGATCCGCTGCGCGCCCCTCGTCACGCAGACGCCGGCGAGGCCCTCCCGCGTCCCCTCCCTGGATGTTGTACGGAGACGGCCACCGCCCCCATTGACCATGGCGAAGGCACGTCCTTGATGCTGTGCTCCATCTCCCTGGATGGTGTACGGAGACATGTTGGTACTTGTTGCGCTGTGCTCCATCTCCCTGGATGCTGTGCTCCATCTCCCAAGTGGCCTTGTTGATCCAGTGCTGGTACTCGTCCTTGCCGTTACGGATGGACATGGCGTTGTGCAGAGACTAATAAACCTTCGAATCACTCATGGCACTACCCATGGATATGAGGAGGGCATGGCTCATGACATTGCCTTGATGATTGCTACCATATTATCGACTTCTGTATCCACTTTGTGCTATTTCTGAGACATTATATATCTGCTTTGTGCTATTTGTGAGACATAATGTATCGACTTTGTGCTATTTGTGAGACATAATGTATGCACTTTCTACTATGTGACATAATTATCCACTTTGTGCTGTTTGTGAGACATTCTATATCTATTTTGTGATATTTTTGTCATGTGTCTTTTATTTTCTGGATTATTAACATATTATTGTGTGATAAATGATATTGAGAAACATCTGAAATATACTGGTATATTTTATTTCATATTTATAGAGGTTATATTGTTCAAAGTCAAAAATATTCTCATTTCCACACATGTGACATCCAAACAGGATTTGGTATTCCATTGAAACCTAAATTCTACAGCTCAATACCACACGCATCCAAACACTCTTTGTGGTATTCCATTGAATTGGTTGATTTGGTTTTCCATTGCCAATTCAATTCGGAGCTCAATTCTGTGCATCCAAACATAGCATAAGACAAATTACGTACTTGTTCTCTTCACCTCGTCACTACATCATCATGCAAGCCCTGGTCAGCGCGCATACAGCAAACACAGCTTTGATCGTGCACGTCCAATGCCTTTGATTACCAATCATCTCGGAAGTAGATAATTTTCTTTTGCACTACTAGCTTTAGAAAATAAATACTTTCGCCCGATGATCTTCTAGAACGTGCCACCTTTTGCAAGAATCTACTACTCTTCTGGTACCATTGAACTGAACCGGGCACCTACGTCAGACACACTTTCAGACCTCACGTACGCTGCACTATCTTTTTCGAGGGAAAGTTCGAAACACAGTACCATGGTTTCCTCTGTTTTAGACAGGCGAGACAACGACTTAATTACTTTCCACTCTGTATTTTTGTTTTTTCAAACCGGGGCAAAAGGCTTACCGGTTCTATATCTAGTTATAAGAAGAACATTGATACAAGGGCAAGCCCTGTCAAACGGCATGGCAAACACAAAACAGAATACCACGGTCTCGTCGTGGCTGACGGTTTGCGAACCCTGAAAATCAACAGAAAACGACGGTCTCCTCATGGCTGACAGTTTGCGAACCATGGAAACCAACGGGTTTTTATACCGCAGTTGCCCCTTGTATTTTGCCTCATGTGTGTAAAGAACCTCCATCGGCATGTCATTTACCTGAAGCTGAGCTCGTTTGTGCAGGGATTTCTTAATTAGGTCAAACACAAAAGAGAGCCTCATGTCATTGTCCAGGGTGAAGAGGTTACCCGCGACTCAATGGACATGGTTAAGGAATTGCAGCAGTGGACTAAACGGGAGAGAATGTTTTTCAAAAAAAGTTTAAAGCGACCTTGGTGGGCTAGGTCGTTCTCAGCCTTATACATATACTAGCAAAGTGCCCGTACGTTGCAATGATGTAATAAAATAAATAGATATATGTTGACAATCTATGAAATACCGTAGCTTGTATTTGTCAAAGATCCTAGCTATGCCTCTGGTTTTTTTACTTTACACCATTTGAACATTTTCTCTCTAGACTTAGTTCAATCTCTCTCATTCAAAACATTAAATCATAATATTAACAAGGAGGTGAAGGAGGTTATTTCATTTGGGCACGGCTCCATGTTTTCCTTATAAATTGTATTATTTGATCTACCAAATTACTCTCGAGAAACTAATGATCGAAAAATGAGAAAACCCTAAGTGAAACTTGCAACCACATTTCAAAAAATTGGACTTTTGTTTAAATGTAGTAAGATTCAAATTAACTAAATGGAGCCTGATGTCATTAGATGTGCTCCAAGTTTCGGTTAGACGCATAAACTTGATTAGTGAGACTAATGCTTCGTGTACACTACTTAGTTACTAATACCGACAAGGATGGTTGACCTTGTATAAACTTGATTCTATGGTTGAGCTCCAAATGTCTTTTTCATGATCGGTTTACCAAAGAGTTGACTTTGTATTTGTAATCTTGTGTGTAGTTTGATTCATTTGACTGCAATGTCGAGTGGTTCATGATAACCGGTGATTAGGCGGTAGCGAGGGCATTACGCACTGACAATTTTAATACATACGGAATTTTGAATGAAATTTGAACTAAACTACTATTTGCAAATTTTAAAACATACGTACGCCCATGCATTGTAACGGGAAAAAATAGCATGCGTTAAGACTCAAGAAATAATATAAATGTCGCACATTTTGCAATACCTCATCCGTGTGCAACCGTGCGCCAATTATTTCATCCAACTATGCCAAACGTGACAAATAAAGTACCCTAGAGATAATTATTTTCATCGTTCTTCTAATACACACCCACATACAACTCAACGCGTGCCCGAGAAACACTTTGCAATGTTACTGTGTACACATTGTCATCTTTGGTTTAATTAAGGTCATTGAACATCAGGTTCAGGTTGGTCCTTAAGCAAGAAAGGTAGAAATAATTCACTTCCCTTGGCGAAATCTGATAATGCACTAAAAAAATGTCTGTCAGGAAATGAAGTGTCTACAATTGCTTGCCCTGATTCTTGTAGCACACCTGGACGATGTCACGGCACTCGCAGCGAACAGATAGCACTACCATTGGCAAAAGATAAAACACAGTACTGCACAAAGGCCTCCAGCAATAGGACTCGCATTGAACAAATTTCGACGATTAGCACTCAAATGAGAAATAATCTGAATGAAAAATGAAGGGGCACGGGCAAGCCATCTCCCATGTGCCGGAATACACTCGCAGAGTCGCAGCGTCACATCCAGCTTCAGGTTTAACCGCATCAGAACCATGTCTTGCAGCCCTGTCGTGATGAACGAGAGCGCCACAAGCAGACACTCCTCGCATGAACTTGCGGCGACCACGGACGCAACCGCCTTGACGCTCCAGCAGCAAAGCTAGCCCTCGAGCTGGTCCAGACATGACAACGCTAGAAGCAGGGTAAGCACCAGATCAAGACTCCACAGCTCGGATCTGAGGTCGCGGCCACTCCCTGACGCATCTGCCCAGGCCGCCATGGACAAAATCAGAAGGGGAAGGAGAAGACCAGTGCAATAGCTGGCCAACCCTCCACCTCTCGTCGGTGCATCCCATTCAGGTCTTATTTGGTACAGGTGTATATTTAGGTATTTGTGGGGATAATCCCAACAGGGTTTGGGTGAAACCCCTTTCTCCACCCAATCCCATAAAACCCCCCTCCACTAATCCACTCGCTGAACAAGTGGAGGAGATTTTTGGGGAAGAGTGGGGATAATCCTTACTAATCCACTTGAACCAAACGAGTTTTTCGGGATGTTTGGGAATTTAGGGTTAGATCGGGATAATTCCCTCCAATCCCTAAATATACACGTGTACCAAACAAGCCCTCATCGAGCTCCACGCGGTGGATGTACTTGACCTGCTCGAGCTCCAAGCAGCGGAGGTATGCGACCCTGCCTGAAATTAGTAGGTGTTGGGCACGAACCCCTCATCCTCAGCCCGAGCACCATGCTCGTGTGCCCGAGGATAGCGAAATGCCGCTGTACCGTGCACTGGCGCAGATGCAAGTGGACTGCGACGTATCACCGTATTCGTGGGATTCAGGAAGGGTGTGCCGCCGCCGATGTGAGATGCAAGAGAAGCTGCCAGCGGGGATGGTCGGATGGAGCATGGCCGCATGGGGAAGCTGGAGACGGCACAGGGGCGGTGGCGGCCTGGCGGGGATCTGGTGGTGCGGGGGCTGGAGACCAGTGTTGGTGTTTGTGCAAAGTACAACAGCGAACCGGCTCAGTCCTTGGAAAAAGTACCACGGGTTGGTTTCCCTATTTTGAAGGGACTTAAATGAATAACGGCGCGACGTACGTACGGTCGTTACCCGGTATTATATAGTAGAGATAGAGACCAGAAGAATACCCTGCGTGTTACTACGGGGATCGTTTTAGGAACTACAGTACATTGTAAAGTTTATAAGAGATGTGATACACTTGATCATAGAATATATTTTTAAAATTATTATTATGAATAATTGGATGGTTTAAGAAATAGATAATGTGTAGTTTGCATGTAGTAATTCATAAATATTAGTGCAGATGACATGGATAATTGATTGGCTAGGAGAATGGATGATGTGGATAGCTTGCATGTCAAGATAGAAAAATCATTAATGCATGTTAGTAGGGTTTTGCTTTATAAGAAGTATAGATGTGTATTACGGATAAAACTAGGAGGATTCCTAATTAAACCAACTTTTGGTTTGCCAAATTTAGCAAATCAATGTTGTATATTTCACGAACTTTTAATTTCTAACTCAATATGAATAAGTTTTGTCTTATAATTTGTATTCGAACAATTAGCTAGTTATAACTACTTTGTATCGATTGGTAAAAACGGTAATACCGCCATTTCTCATTATGAGGTATGAAAATTTTGCTCAAAGTCAAACAATGAAAACATTGATCAAGTTAAATAAAAAACTATTAATATTTACAATGTCAAATAAATATAATTAAATAAATAATGAAATTTATTTTCATACTATATTTATAGTATTATATCAATATTTTTTCTACAAATTCGACCGATGTTGACATTGGTTGACTTTCAAGAAATTTATAGGCCTTATTATGTGAAACACAGGTACTCCCTCCGTATTTATTCACCAGAGGTACTCCCTCCATTTTTATTTACTAGGTTTAGTCAAAGTCAAACTTTATTAAATTTGACCAAATATTATTTGAAAATATCAACATGTACATTATAAATATATATTATTAAAATCATCATAAAGTATATTTTTATAATATATGTATTTGATATCATAGATGTTGATAGTTTTTCCTATATTCTTGATCACAAAACTTGACTTTGACTATGACTAAACTAGAACGCAAAGTAAATAAAAACAAAGGAATAGTACACAACAACATCAATGTGGCATTACTCTCTCCAATCCTACCATATTAAAAATACTTTTTATTAATTAGTATACGTGTTAAAAAAAACAATTAAAAGGAATATATGACCATCAAATTATTATTCGCTGAGGTGTCTAAGAGCATCTCCGATGGCACCCCCCCCCAAAGGCACTCCAAAGGGCCAATGGGGTTCCGGACAAAAAAAACGCCCGCAGAGGCACCCATCAAAGGTGTCCACCCACCAATTTTATGTTCAACACTCCCATCTCACTCGCTAAACTTGGGGCCTGCTTGGGGGCGCCGGACATCGTCCGCTCACCCCACCCGACAGGCGGGGGCCACCAGTCATAGGGACAGCCGGGGCTGAGGCATTTAAAGGTGTTGTGCAGTAGAGCGTTGCGACCATGTTAGTGGCGACGACAGGACGCGACTGTCTGCTAGGACACTTAACGGCGGTTCGTCTATGGCCGATGCAAACCATTTACTCCGACAGGACGCATATGCAGCCTTCCCAGCTCCCTAAGCGGCGCGGCCGGCGAGTCCAGGCACGACGTGTCGCCGCCATTTAATCTGACGGGACGCGTGCTCGTACTCCCACCGCATCCCGCCTTCGACGCTTCCCACGCGTCCTCGCCCTCCCACCGCTTCCCTTCCCACTATAAACGCAGTCGCCATCGCCGTACTTGGCATCATAACTATCCATCGCCGAACACTCACATCTATGCATGTAAGCCGCACATCGCCTCACCTCGCCTCTCGACACCATGCTGCACATGCTTCATACCTCCTGCGTGACGTTCACCCAGTAGGCGGCGCGCCGTGACCTAGAGCCGCCATCAGACGACGACAGCAGTGACGACGACGCCTTCAACTGGCAGGAGAAGGCGGAGCAGCAGGAGGAGACGGAGCCCGGACCGAAGCCGGAGGAGGCGGAGCCCGTGCAGCACCCTCCGCTCTAGCCAGACCAGGTCGTGGCGTACAACTCGTTCGCCACATGGCGCAACAAGGAGGCGTTCCGCGGGGTTCGCACTGGAGGAGGCGGCACAATAGCAGGAAGAGACGGAGCCCGGACCGAAGCCGGAGGAGACGGAGCCCGTGCAGCACCCTCCGCTCTAGCCAGACCAGGTCGTGGCGTACAACTCGTTCTCCACATGGCGCAACGACGAGGCGTTCTGCGGGGTTCGCACTGGCTTGGAGGACGTGGCGGCAGCGGACGAGGCTGCCGCCATTCGGGCCTCCCTGGGGTCCGCACCATAGGGAATAGCAAGTCCACGCCTTCATGGACGTCGTGCGCCGTCACTCGGAGGCGGCGCAGTTGCACCGGATGTGGTTGCATGGCATTGCGGAGCGGCGCTGGCGACTAAGTAGATAGAGGGTTTCTTTTGAGGGCGCTGCTAGAGAACCGGCCAACCAAATTCATGGACACAGGTCTGGCTCCCCCCAAAGGGGACTTAATTGGGGGTTGCCGAACAGAAAAAAAGGGTGCCAGTGGAGATGCTCTAGCATATCCCAAAGGGCAACCATCATGCCCGCGAGGCTTGTGCACTCCGCCTTTACCTTCCCAAAGTGCATGAGTCGCAACGTTTGCCATCGTAACTACACACAAGGAATTTGACGTCGTTGTCATGTAAGCGTGCTTACTGTCATATGTCGCAGAGCAGTGAGTGTGTTCGCTGCACTTGCACTGTTCTTGCCTTTGCCGATGTCCTCTGATATTCCAAAGATTAACTTAACTCACCTTACACATATGTGAGATCTAAACCGTGTTTGCTAATTTGCATGGAAAACGGTAATGGTGCAGGGTCGTTAGTTCGGCTGAGGAACCATGGGAGTTGTACATTTCGCTAGTGCGGCTAAATAACCTCACTCCCAATTTTTTTACCTTAGAAAAATGTGAGATCTAAACCATGTGACCCTAGTTTGCTTGGAAGACGTTCGTGGTGCAGGTTTTGCTAGTATGGCCGATCCCGTCCAGATCTTGGTGGCGTCTCATGTGACCCTCTTCGATCTCGCCTCTCTATAGACCTCTTGGTCTTGAATCCAACACGGTGTTGGCGCTCCCTCGGTTACTTCACATCTTCCTTGTCTATATCAAAGGTTGTTGTGGCGACCCGCAGTGGTGTATCTAGTGCGTGTGAGGGTGTGGTGGCTGATGTGATCTCTTGTGGTAGCTGGTCATATTTCACGTGAAATCCTTGCTCGGCATAGTTCGTGCCGGCGATGGTGGCGCTTTTGAGTGTTGTCCCTTGAGATGTCGTTGTGAGTTTTCCCTCCTCCATCTTGTTTCCGGGTGAAAACTGTTTTCCGTTCTACCGGAGCGGGCAGCAGCCACGCGTCGGCATCATTCCCTTCATGAAGGCTCCATCCTAGGATACTTGGTTCTCTTTAGCCGGTCGTCATGGGTTTCTCTTTGTGGAAAATTGTGGTGTTTCCCATGTCGTGCTGTGTGATACGTTGCAAACATATTTACTCCCTCGATCCGGAAAAAATGTCGAAAATTGTACCTAGCAGTTGTACGTGCAACGTTGTTCTCTTGTGACACATTTTCTGGATCGGAGGTAGTATAAACTTTGATGCTCCATGCTTGCTTTCTACCCGATACCTTTTATTTTCCACATGTTTTCCCTTCTTTTTTCGGATGTTTTTATTAACTAACCTATTAACGAGATGCCCTAGACCAGTTGTTGTTTTCTGCTATTTTTGCTATTTCAGAAAAGTTCTTAAAGAAATATTCTCAAAAAGAGCTAAAAATCCACGGAGAACTTTTTTACCCGGAACGAATACATAGACCGAAGAATAGCTGGAGAGGGCCAGGGGTGCCAGGTGCAGCCTCACCCTAGGCCGCGCCTGGTGGGACCCTAGGCACCCCAGGCACCGCCTCTCGTCGCCTCTTTGCCTACAAATTTCCCTTAGCCCTAATTTTATTGGAGACGAAGTTATTTTCCATGAAACATACAAAGAGACGCCGTCACCTCGAAATTCCAATCTAGGGCTTCTACAGCCATGTTCCGGCACCCTGCCACAGAGGGGAATCGTCATCAGAGGCCTATACATCACCATAGTAGTAGGTAGATGGTTTTTTTTCTCTCCAATGCCTCCATGTTTAGAGTCTCGTGAGCTGCCTCAAATGATCGAGACAACCGTTTTGTAATTGTGCATGTCATGTTTGCTGGGATCCGGTAAATCATGAGATTATGATTATTTTCTTTATGTCAATCTGAGATGCTTCACTTATGTTTGTAAAAAAAAACTTGTCTTTGAATGCTCTTCGAAGTTTATGGATATCTTGGCCACGTGGTTATTTTCACCTCCAAATAAAGGTTTATATGCTAAATAGTGGGTTCATGCCTCTCTTACGTATGTGCTCAAGTGACAGAAACATGAGGGATGGGGGATTTGCTGTTGCTACTAGCGAGAAAACATTGGTGCTATTGTCTGCAGATGAGGACCGCTACTTACATTACGTATTGTTCTTAATGCATTTGTCTGTTGCACACCGAGTAATCACTTCGTTGCTGCAACTTAATATCAGAGAGATTTGCTTTCTTGATGTGGACTTTTAGATATGGATGCATGCTAGATAGCGGTCCATATTCCTTGACGTAATGCCTATAATGTTTGAACCCGTGAACTATATCTCTTCATAATTGTATTGTTGTACATTCATGATTTTTCAATTGCGCAGCTGTAATTTGTTCACCAAGCATATTTGTTTGATTTGAAAAGACACCACTAGTGAAACTATGGCCCCCACTTATATTTTCCTCATGATTGCAACATTCTTTAAAGAAGTTTCATAATTGTTTACTTATTTTTCTGTTTTTTACTTTTATTACCTTTCAATACTCTATACGTTTAGTTCTCTAGTTTTCGGAAAGACGGTAAGATTGACAATCTTCTAAAAAAATTGGAGACAATAGAGAGTTTGCGTGTTGTGTGAAGGTCCACGCTTGTTTACGCGCCAGACAACAAGCAATTTTATGCAAGACTACGAAGTTCTACTAGTCTGATAAACGTGATTCCTTCATTTGGGGAAATTTTTCGCTGGACTAGATCATACCTTCCTCTTTGGGTTCCCAATGGGCGTGTGATCACGCCAGCATCAGTTTGCTTTATAGTAGTCGAGTTTGGTGATCCTTCGTTGGTGGTGATCTGGTTGCCGGTTGCCAATTATGGTTTTTTTATAAACAGGGAGAACCTCAGCCTCAGCATCGAGTGATGCACACAACCTTTACTAATTAATAAGTTTCGAAATATCTCAAAAGTTTACATGTCTAAAAAGACCTCACAAAGAGAAAGGCCTCGCACATAACTAGAAGCATAAAAACAACACTACAGAAGTCTATTAATATGCTGTCAAGTATGCTGATACGTCATAAAGGTATCCCTAATTTCTCATGTTCCATGTTGTTTCACACATGTTTTCCTTACACTTTATGTCATTTTTACACGTTTTCCGGGACTAACCTATTAAAAATATGCCACAGAGCAAGTTCCCTGTTTTCTGCTGTTTTTAGTTTCAGAAAAGTTGTTCTAGAAATATTCTCGGAATTGGATGCCACGAAAGCCAAAGTTCCTATTTTCCCCGGAAGCATCCAGAAGTCCAAAGGAGACCCGGAGGGGGGGGGTCATAGAGCCCCCACACCATAGGCTCGCGCGGGCTCTTCCCTGGCCGCGCCGGCTAGTGGTGTGGGCCCCTCGGGCGTCCACCGACGTTGCCCTTTCTCCTATATATACTCCCCCGATGGAAAATCCTAAAAGAATCGACCTTTTCCGCAAAATACATCCGTAGCTCCGCCGCCGTCACCGACAAGTTTCGGGGGACAGATCTCTGGTCTGGCACCCTTTTGGGACAGGGAAGTGCTCCCGGAAGCCATCTCCATCGACTCCACCGCCATCTCCATCGCCGTTGCTGTCTCGTTTGATGAGGAGGGAGTAGTCCTCACTCGAGGCTGAGGGCTCTACCGGTAGCTTGTGTTTCATCTCTCTCTCCCATGGTGTGATCTATATGTGATCATGAGCTTTGTAATCTATTTGAATTCGTAGATGTTACTCTTCATCTTTTGCTACTCAAGTGATTTATTAATATGAACTATGGAGTCACCTTGTATCGCGTTGTGAAGGTGATAGTGTGCACATCATGTGTGTCTCCTCTATGAATTGTGGTGTTTGCGTGGAACCATCTGGGTCCCATGGTGATAGAATGGGGGTTACTTGGTTGGGAAAGTTCTTACTCTGAGGAGTGCTGTTAAAGCCCTACGCAATGATTAATGTTCGTTATCCAAGCGGAGAGGGTTAAGAGTAGCATAGTGAGAGAAGATATCTAGTTATTCATTTATGTGATCATTGTTGAGAGTGTCCTCTAGTGAAAGTAGGAGCCCTAGGCCTTATTTCCAAGCATTGGAACACCGTTTTCCACCTGTCCTGCTACAGGTTTGCTTGCCGACATTTTTATTTTAGATTGCTATTATCACTTATTATGATCCATATTACTTGCATTTTACTCTCTCTTCGCCGAACTATTGCACCTATACAACTGAAAATTGTATTAGGTGTGTTGGGGACACAAGAGACTTCTTGTATCTTGATTGCAGGGTTGCTTGAGAGGGATATCTTTGACCTCTACCTTCCTGAGTTCGATACACCTTGGGTGATCCACTTAAGGGAAACTTGCTGCTGTTCTACAAACCTCTGCACTTGGAGGCCCAACACTATCTACAAGAATAGAAGCGTGTGTATACATCAAGCTCTTTTCTGGCGCCGTTGCCAGGGAGGTAAGGTAAAAGGTACTCACATCCTCGGGTGTGAGTGCTCGAAGTTATTTCCTTTAGATTCTGCAATTATATCTTTTTGTTTCTTATTTTCACTAGTTAGGCTTATTTTTACTCGCTTCTTGTTTTTATTTCTATTAGTAGTCTTAATGGAAAACAACAAAAATATGATAGAACTTTATAGTATTTATCGTCAATTAGAACATGATGCTTTTGAAGAGAAAATTAAAAAAACCTATCGAAGTTTGTTTGCATAATAGTGATAGCAATGTTATTATCATTAATTATTTGGATACCATTATTTCTAGTATTATGGAAAATTCTAAGCTTGGGGAAGCTAGTTTTTATAAACTTTTTAGTTTTCCAGCTTTAGAGGAAAAAATTTACTCTGATGATACTTTATCTCCCATATGTGATAAACCTAGTGATGCTTGTGATATTTTAAATCCTCCTACTGAAAGCATTCCTTTTAAAATACCCAAGAAAATTGTTGAACTTGTCATGGATAAAAGTTATTTTGGTGATGGAACTGTCCATCCTAGTGATCATTTACACTTTATGCATGAATTATGCGAGTTATTCAAGTGTGCAGGTATCTCAACGGACCAATTAAGAGGAGGCTATTCCCCTTGTCACTTGAGGATAAATCAAGGGTGTGGTATAAACTACTAGATGATCCTCACCATTTGGAGTGGAAGGAACTTGAATCTCTCTTTTACTCTAAATTTTATCCTTCTCATGAACTATATTTAGATAGGAATTACATTTATAATTTTTGGCCTCATGATGGAGAAAGCATTTTCCAAGCTTGGGGAAGACTGAAAACATTAATACTCAAATGTCCTAACCATGAGCTTCCTGAGGAAATAATTGTTACTAATTTTTATGCAAGGCTTTCAGGACATTGGAAGGATTATCTAGATGCCTGTTCAGAGGGTTCTTTTTGTAGTAAGAAGGTTGCAGCTAAGTGGGATCTTCTTGAGGGGATTCGAATCAATAGTGAAGATTGGAATAACAACAAAGGTAAAGAGTCAGGTATAAACTATGAGTATGATTGCATTAAGACTTTTGCTGAAACTGCTGATTTTCATGAGCTTAATGCTAAAAATGGTCTTGATCCTCAAATAGCTGTTGGTTGGTATAGATCCTTTGCTTCTTATCTTAATATTCCTAAAGAAAATTGGGACATATATCATGAACCTTTTAAAGACACTTGCATGGAAAATGAAATTGTTATTGATGATTGCAATAAACATGCTCAAACTTCTGAAAGTACTATTTCTTATACGCATGTTAATTTTTGTGGAGCACTTAGACTTTGTGAAAAGAATCAAATTGAAGAAGAATATTGTATCCATCATAGGAATCAAAAAACTAGAATGTGGAGTAGGGCTCTAGATGATCTTGGTGAAAAAGTTTGTGCTCTCTATCCTTTTATTTGTGAACTTTGCTATGAAGTGGGTCATTTTAATTTCCAATGCTCAGGCCATGATAGTAGCCTTTCGAATCCTATGAGTACTGCAAGTTTGTATTGTGATGACATGATCACCCCTAATTAGCATGATGAACTTACATTATTTTTGGGGTGTGAAGAGTTATTGAGAAAAACTTCTTTGATAGATATGAGTGCTTTTGATATGAATAGTGTCTTGCATGGATGCCATATTAATTGTGTTGATAATTGCCATGCAAATACTTACATACAAAATATTATAAAAGAGGAGACTTTACCAAAAATATGACAGGACTAATATGTGTTTTGTTCTTATTAATGAAGAGGATAAATCCTCCAAAGTTCTTTCTGTTGTTCCTGATAATAAACCAGGGTATGTGGAGAAGCTCCCTTTTAAGCCTCTCCCTCCTAAAGAGGGGAAGAAGAGGAAGAAGAAGAATAGGAGGAGTAAAAATATAGAGGTAAAGGTATCTCCCCCTAAGCATGTTGCTCATATTTCAGCATTTGCTGATGAGTCTGACCTCGATGATTTTCCTATGCATGTTATTTATGAAAGTGATCATGATTGGGAGAAACAGACTACTTTTGATATTGAAAATTTGTTTGGTACCAATTCTAAAAATGATGATAATAATTGATGTACTATTAGTACATTACATGTTCCTTCCAATGATTATATAGAAACCTCTAAACTTGTGAATGATGTGTTTGAAAATCCCTTTGATATTAATGATTATATGCTTGATACATCTCCTCCTAGTAAAAATGATGATATATTTACAAATGAACGCATTTTGGAAGACAACTATTTTATTGCTTGTGATGATACTATGCCTCCAATATATGATGATTGCAATGATGAATATGAAATTTTTAGTCCACCTACTATTGAGGAGAAAATTCATTATGATTTCAATATGCCTCCAGTCTTTGATAATTATTATAAAGAAAGTTATAACATAGGCTATAATTACAATCATCCTCATGAAACTTTCCATGATTATGGTGGGATTACCCAAAACCATCTCTTTAATATGCAACTTGTCTATCATGTTCAAGTTCTTTATGATAATCCTACTCCCGTTGTTATTAATAAGAATGACTATGCTTATGTGGAGAGTATTAATTCTTTTATGGATGTGGCTCATGATAAGAATGTTTATTATGATAGTTATATTGTTAATTTTATTCATTATGCTACTGAAATTCATTATGGGATAGGGAAACATGGTTTTATGCATCTCAACAATATTAAGTTTCCCCTCTTTATGTTGAAATTTTTGAAGTTGCACTTATTTTGCTTTCCTATGCTTGTTGCTTTGTGTTTTCATGACTTGTTTTTCTAAAAGATTATTTTTCATAGGAAGTGGGTTAGGCTTAAATGTGTTTTACATTTTCTTCTTGATGCTCTGTTTTGCTTCAATTTATATTTCTCACGTGATCATCTTCTCAAATTATCATGCCTAGCTAAAAGGAGTTAAAGAAAAGCGCTACCGGGAGACAACCCGTTTTATTTCTCTATTTTCATTCTATTTTCCTTTGTTTTCTTTGGTGTTCTTTGCACTTGGATGTTGTATATTTCCTTAGCAACCCCTCTGTATCTTTTCTTTTGTGTTTTTGTTGAGCCAAGTAAAGCCTCTAGTGGAAAGTTGACACTATATTTCGGATTTCTGCACAGGAAACAGATTTCTGCTGCCCACTGTTAATTACGTATAAAATCACAGAAAATTGAAAATGATCTAAGCTTTTTTGTTCTTAATCCTGGGCTATATACGCAACTTTTCTTAGTTGACCACTGTTTTATTTGAGCAACAGAAGATTTTCGCAAAAATCGATCTTTACCTGCTGTTCTGTTTTGACAGATTTTTGCCAATTATTGCATTTGCATCTTAATCTCTTTATTTTGGTGTTCTTTTGAGAAAAAGAGTTTTAGAAGAAGTTGTGACAGTATCTAATCTGTTTTTGAGTGCTAGTCTTGTGTTGAAACTGAACCATGTGAGTTTATTATTTCGATTGCACTAACGTTGCTAATGAAGATTGTGAGAATTTTGGTGTGAATGAAGTTTTCAAGGGTCAAGAGAAGAGGATGATATGATGTGATCAAGAAGAGTGAAAATCCTAAGCTTGGGGATGCCCCGGTGGTACATCCCAGCAAATTCCAAGAAGACTCAAGCGTCTAATCTTGGGATGCCCAAGGCACCCCCTTCTTCATCAACAAATTATCAGGTCACTTCTAGTGAAACTATATTTTTATTCGGTCACACCTTATGTGCTTTACTTGGAGCGTATTTTTTTCAGTTTGTTTTTAATTTCATAATAAGCTTGGTTGGACCCCAGCATTCTTTTATTGGAGAGTGACACGCTCTGCTTTTTCATGAGAATACGTTGTATTCTTAGTCTCTGTTTGGATGCTGCATTTATTTAGCTCCTGTTTTGCATGCATCTCTTATCAGAGTTGTTAGTTTTAGTAGTATTATATGAGTACTCTCATGTTTTCTTGCTGTATCATAAAGAGTATTTTTGTTAAAACATATCTTGCATGGTTCTTGTTGGGAAAATAAAACTGCTTCTTGATGTAGAATTTATAACAATACTAGTAGAAGCTTGTATAGATTGTGGCTAGAACTTTTTCATGCCATGCTAAATGTTATTTTAGTTTTAAAGACTTGTGGTTATTGAGTAGCATGAATAGCCTTAAATAGCTGAGAGTGTTTAATATGTCTTGAAAGATTCATGAGTTGTTCTTATCATAGTAAAGCATCAATTTATGGTATTCTCTTTCGAATGTTTTATTTGGTTGACTTGGCGCATGCTCACACCATGTTTATGACTATGAACCAGTCACGAATAGCCTCCATGACCACTTAGGTTTTGAACTTGTGATACCGCTTATGCTTTAATTAATGATGCTTATGTCGCTATGCATGATTATGGCTCGTATGCTCTCTTGATTTGTCGCTCCCAGTCTATTGCTAGCCTTCACGTGTACTGAGTATGGAATTCTACTCGTGCATCCAACTCCCCAAAACCAAAGTTTCCCATTGTGTACACCATACCTACCTACATCTGGTTTTTAACTGCCAATCCAAGTAAATTGCTCATGTGCTACCTTTAAAACCTTCTAAAAATTATTCCTGTTTTGTGCCCCTGTTTTAGCTCATGAGGATGTAAATAGAGAATATTTATCTCACTTGTTGATTAAATTTCACACCCTAGACTAGTGGCTTCATCTTCTTATCCAAATGATAGAAGAGCTAGCAGCGGGGTGCCCAGCCCCAAATTAATACAAACAAATTCTCTTCACTATTTTCCCCTGATTTATCAGTCAAAGCATAATTGTGTAAACAAAAGAGAAAGAGGGATGACCTTCTACACCAGTTGCGTCCTTCACCATGGGAGCCGCTCTTGTGAATCCAGTTGGCTTGTGACGTACTGTATTGTCTGTTTACCATTCGTTGGCATAAGCATACACCTCTCCTAAAAAAAAGACACTCCTCCACGGTGTCAAACTTTTCATACCTCTGTTTAATAAAATAAAAAGCTCTATCACATGAGTGATCCCTGCTTCCCTATGCGAAAGGGTCTTTCTTTTACTTTTATGTTGAGTCTCCATCTTCTAACTTTATGCACAGTCGAGAGAGAATTTTTTTCATTCCGAGTTCTATGTGCATTTGTCCCATAAACATCAATAATTACTTCATGATGTGATATTATTTGTTTTTTAAATTATTTGTTCTAGTCTTCCTCATGAACTTTGAAAGTGTCCTGGCATTTATGTTTTGTCCCACTCTTAAGGACTAGCGAAATACCACTTTGCCATGCTTTCTCTATACCTGAAACAAACGTTTATCTTTCTTTGCATTATTATCCATGATACTTTATTTAAGATACTCTTCATGTACCAAAGTGATTGCTATGCTTTATTATTAAAGTTCTATTTATCATGTTTGTGTTTGAAGTTCTATGATCTCAGCATAAATATGTTTTTACATTATAATGATCAAGTTTAAAATAGTAGCATGTCACCTCAGAAATTATTTTGTTTTATCGTTTACCTACTCGAGGACGAGTAGGAACTAAGCTTGGGGATGCTTGATACGCCATAAAAGTATCCTTAATTTCTGATATTCCATGTTGTTTCCGACATGTTTTCCTTACACTTTAAGTCATTTTTACACATTTTCTGGGACTAACCTATTAACAAGATGCCACAGAGCCAGTTCCCTGTTTTCTGCTGTTTTTAGTTTCAGAAAATTTGTTCTGGAAATATTCTCGGAATTGGATGCCACGAAAGCCAAAATTCCTATTTTCCCCGGAAGCATCCAGAAGTCCAAAGGAGACCCGGAGGGGGGCCATAGAGCCCCCACACCATAGGCTCGCGCGGGCTCCCCCTGGCCGCGCCGACTAGTGGTGTGGGCCCCTCGGGCATCCACCGATGTTGCCCTTTCGCCTATATATACTCCCCCGATGGAAAACCCTAAACGAATCGACCTTCTCCGCAAAATACATCCGTAGCTCCGCCGCCTCCGACGACAAGTTTCGGGGGACATATCTCTGTTCTGGCACCCTACCGGGACGGGGAAGTGCCCCCGGATGCGATCTCTATCGACTCCACCGCCATCTCCATCGCTGTTGCTGTCTCATATGATGAGGAGGGAGTAGTCCTCCCCCGATGCTGAGGGCTCTACCGGTAGCTATGTGGTTCATATCTCTCTCCCATGGTGTGATCTATATGTCATCATGAACTTTGTAATCTATTTGAATTCGTAGATGTTACTCTTCATCTTTTGCTACTCAAGTGCTTTATTAATATGAACTATGGAGTCACCTTGTACCGCGGTGTGAAGGTGATAGTGTGCACATCGTGTGTGTCTCATCTATGAATTGTGATGTTTGCGTGGAACCATCTGGGTCCCATGGTGATAGCATGGGGGTTACTTGGTTGGGAAAGTGCTTACTCTGAGAAGTGTTGTTAAAGCCCTACGCAGCGATTAGTGTTCGTTATCTAACCGGAGAGGGTTAAGAGTAGCATACTGAGAGAAGATATCTAGTTATTCATTTATGCGATCATTGTTGAGAGTGTCCTCTAGTGAAAGTAGGAGCCCTAGGCTTATTTCCATGCATTGAAACACCGTTTTTCACCTGTTCTGCTACATGTTTGCTTGCTGCCATTTTTATTTCAGATTGCTATTATCACTTATCATCATCCATACTTGCATTTTACTCTCTCTTCGCCGAACTAGTGCACCTATACAACTAATAATTATATTAGGTGTGTTGGGGACACAGGAGACTTCTTGAGTCTTGATTGCGGGGTTGTTTGAGAGTGATATCTTTCACCTCTACCTCTCTGAGTTCGATAAACCTTGGGTGATCCACTTAAGGGAAACTTGCTACTGTTCTACAAACCTCTGCACTTGGAGCCCCAACACTGTCTACAAGAATAGAAACGTGTGTAGACATCATATGCCGGGAGAAAAAATCCCGTGCTACCGTAAGCAGTCGCTTGCATCCATCTACCATAAGCTCTCTCTGGTCCGAAGGAAACAGGAAAACCCATAGATGAATCCAATGCACCGCCATATGAATAACTTGTAAGACATGAAAGTGTTTCTTCTGTTAAAAATAAGATTATTCCTACAATTCCACAAAGACCAACTAGCCGAGACGCCCGTAACCGGTTGCCAATTATGCTTGGTGTGAGCTATCAATTGCCAGATGGTGCCGCGCCCTTCGAGCCGGGGCGAGGGGACATATTGCCTTCTTTGGCCATAGGCGAATGGTAACACGAGGATGATTACCCGTTTGAGATAGTCGATGCCCTCGCTGGCTCAATATTCATCACAGGTCAACGAGCGTTCGGCGGATGAAGACTTCAACGTCTAGAACATCAATGTGGGTGATATCGAAAAATGAATTTAAAAAAAAATTCAAATCTACCATCTACGTGCACACGTCATCGTAGTTGAGACCGATCGTGCGCTCTTGACCAGTTGATGCATGTAGCCATCCACCGAAGAGAGGATGGAAGAGGAAGAGTGTAGTGCGACAGATGGGGATACGTGAAGCACGAAAAATAAAATAACCACCATGTTTGATCCATTGATTTAGACCGTTGACCATTCTCCGTGCAGAATCTACAGGAATTACGCGACATGTTCTTATCTTGTGGTTCGTCTGCCACCCGTTGTGCTACCCAGCACCTGCGGCTCATTTTAGGGCCGCGATGAAGTCTACGGTAGAGCATCGTTGCCGCCAAGATAAAGGCATGCATTGAGAAAAGAAAAAAAAAACTCGACACTTGCCGGTTGCTGCCGCTAGAACTTCTATTTGTGATATACTCAGTACGAAGTAAGTGATATGATTTGCTCTGTCAATCCTAATTCATCTCTTACTGTCTTACTCGTTCGCGGGAGTTGTACATCTCACTGAAGTGAAGCTACAAGTTTCAGGATCGACTTAGACCTAACAAAATCCGAGTGAACAAAGACGTAAACGAACGTTTGATAACTCATGAATGTGAAAATGTGTCCCATCTTTTCCAATAATTTATTGCATGTACGCGTCCACAGTGTACTTAATTATAAAGTTCTGCCAAAAAGAAAAAAAACAAGAACAACAAGCAAACGAGTTGGGCAAACACTGCAATTGACCCGACGCTTTCTCTCACCTAAAAGACATTGAAATGGAAAAACACTCGGCATAGCATCGACCAAATTTATATACCACCAACGTCTGCGTCCACTCGAGCTGAAATTACGCTTTTGTAGAAGTGGGCGCTTCCGTGCGTATTGTCGTGTTGGCCCCGTGGTCTTTTTTCCCCGCGGTGACATCACAGTAGCTTCGCTGGAGCTCTTCCACCAGCTTCATCAGTGCCACGTGAGAAGTGCCACCGTCGCTCACTGCTGACTTCGCTGCCTGCTGAAGACAGGTGGCCTTCTCCCGCATCTTCCGCCCTTCCTCGCCGGCGTCCATCAGCCTTCTCACCTTCCGCTCCACCTCCTCCCTCTCGACGACGGCCCCGGCGACCTTGACGTCCATTATTCGCACACCGGCGCCGACGATGTCCGCGACGTGGTGCGCGTTCAGGCGCTGCTCGGCAATCAACGGCCACGCCAGCACGGGCTTCCCCGCGGCGAGGGTCTCCATCACCGAGTTCCACCCACAGTGGCTTACGAACCCTCCCACCGTACGGTGAGCTAGTACGCTCCTCTGTGGGACCCACCCGCGGATGATCCGTCCGTGGGGCTCCACGTCCACCGGCGGCGACCAGGTGCCGGACCGAACGGCCCAGAGGAACCGGTGCCCCGACAGCACCAGCCCGTGCGCCAGCTCGTCGAGCTGCTCATCGGTGACGTGGGCCTGCGTGCCGAAGGACACGTAGATCACCGGCTCCGACCGCTCCGCCATCTCGTCGAGCCAGGGGAGGCAGCCCTCGGGGTCCTGCTCCTCCTCGCGCTCGGCGGCGAGAAACAGCGGGCCCACCAGCCAGGCGCGGGCGTCCGGCTGGTAGAACGACATCAGAGGCGCCACATAGTCCTCGTCCAAGGTGGCGAAGCTGTTCACCAGGACGCCCCAGCTGCGCCCGTCCGACTCGCCAATGTGGTCGATGATGAACCGGGTCACCGGGTCCTCCTGGTCGGCAAACTTGGCGATCGTATCAGGGACATCCGCCGCCGTGATCTTGACGTGTTCCGGCATACGGGCCACGTGGAAGCTGGCGCCGCGCTCCACGCTAGGCGGTGGGCTGACGATGAGAGATTTGCACATGGCCATGGAGAAGCAGGACATGCCGTGGAACACGATGCGGCGGACGCCGGCGTCGGCCGCGACGCGGTGCGTGAACCCAAGGAAGAAGTCAGAGATGAGGACGAGCGGCGGGGACCGGAGCGATGCCATGAACTCCGCGAAGGGCTCATGGAGGAGCGCCGTGGCGCTCAGGAACGTCGGGTAGAGGCATGGGTCCGGCAGGGTGTCCGTTGACTCGACGCCGGACGGTAGAGGCGGCAGGGATGGAAACGGCAGAACGGCTAGTTGCACCGACGCGGGCAGGCGGCTGCTGGCGAAGGCGACGTTGGCCGGCGTGACGACCATGGTGACGCGGAGGCTCTTTTGGTGCACGGAGAGCGCCGTGGCAAAGTGAAGCAGCGGGAGGGTGTGGCCCTTCGCCATGAACGGGAACACGAGGATGTGATCGTGGCCGGACTGGTTGCTCGCTCCGTTCGCGGCATGGTTGGGTGCAGCGAAATCGTTGGTGCTGATGGTGGTGGTGGCCATGGCAGGGCGGTGGTGTACTGCTGTAAATGGTTGGCAGGTTCGGTTCTGCAGATCTGAGCTCTATGTTGGGGTTTATATACACAAGAGAACTTAATGTTCCGATCAGCTGGTTCACTGTGTACTACATTAGTATATCTTTATTCCATTTTTATCTGCGAGTGTATCTTTCTATTTATTTGTGGATATGTGAAATCAATGCTGAGATATATAGTTGCCTGGCAGCCTGTGTCAATGCTGAGATATATAGTTGCCTGCCAGCTTGTGAATATTTTTTTCCGCGTTTAATTTTTTCTGCAATTTTAATTTACATTCTATATTTTTAGATAAATTAGAAAGTCATTTAAAATTACTACTTAGATACGTGAAGAGCAAAATACACTCACGGTCATCGTATTTGCGACCGAAGCACACCACGGTCACTGTACTTAAGAATACACACACTACAGTCACTGTATACACAAGTCGGTGATACTATGATCACTGGCTCACCGTATAGCTTCGTATTTGAATCTGTTGACTGGTCAACTCTATGTACCTTTGCGTGGGACTCATCTGTCATTGAGTAAATAAATAAATAAAAGTGTGTCCGGTGCACAACACGTATTAGCCAAACGGTCAATGAATTATCTATGTTATAGAAAAGTTAAATATTAATTCCCGTTTGCGGTGCGGTGCAGGGTAGTGCGTGCGTGCGATGCGGTGCGGTGCCGTGCGGTCCGGTGCGGTGCGGGCGTGCATGCGGTGCAGCGCAGGTGTGCGTGCGTCGTGTGTGTACGTGTGAGTGTACGTGCGTGTGTCGTGTAGTGTGCACGAGTGTGTGCGTGTAGGCTGCAGTGTGCGCGAGGTGTGTGTGCGTGCCCTGCAGTGTGCGCGAGGTGTGTGTAGGCTGCGTGCGTGAGTCTGTGCCGTAAGCATCTATGAGTATGAAATAATTTTACTATCACTAGTGGAAAACGGGGCATTAACCCCGGTTGGTAAAGGGCTAATGCTCCGGCTGCCCAACGGGGATCACCTAACCCGGGCTAAAGGCCCCCTTTTGGCCCGGTTGGGTTCTGCAGCGCGAGCAGTCTGGCACCATTTTACCCCGGTTGGTAACACCGACCGGGGCAAAAGGTTTTTTTTAATAGCTGTTTTCGTGTCCTCTCAGCTAGACTAGAAATTGCATATAAGAAATTTTTATATGTTTTACTGTTCTCTCCACTAAACGTATATATTAAGAAAGATGAAAAATTATCGCACAAAAGCACGGATGAAAACGAATACGAATAACATAAATACATAGTTTGCCACGAATACAAATATTGTTCGACACAATGACATAATTAAACATAGTTCGACCGAAAATATAGTTCGATATATCTAGACATAGTACGGAAATATAGAGCGACATAAGCACGTAAGCATAGATCGACATAAACATATATACTACACATCGGCGTCGGAGCCAGCTTTGCCGTTACCCTTGGCGTCGGAGCCAGCCTTGCTCGGGCTAGACTCGCCGGAGTCAGACTCGGAGTCGGAGCTGCTCTCAGACGAGCTATCCTGGCAGCAAAGGGGGCGGACTAAGGTGCCGTCGAAGATCTTCACCTCCAGCACGTGGGACTTCTTGTCCTGGTAGTACCTGAATGTGAGCATGTTGCCCATATTTAGCTTGTGCATGCGCGCGAACTGCCCCCACCCATAGCGCAGGTAGACGTCATCGCCACGTCGCTGCAGGACACCGCGCACGGGCCCGTTGTCACAACCCTCCAACCGGAGGGTGAAACTATAGGGCCCGCCCCTGCGCCCGAGGAGGATCGCCGATATCTTCTCCGGAAGACGGAGCCTGTTCTCCACTGGCTGGAGCACGTTGACGTAGAACTCCGGTAGCCGGAGACCGTCCTCCTCCTCCTCCTCCTCCAACTCCGCCGCAGCCTCCTCCAGCTGCTCCTCCTCCTCCTCATCTGCAGCAACAGCGCCGCGACGTTTACGGCGTGTTGACCCCTTGGCACCGCGCTTTGCCCCCTTTGTTGCGATTGATGCCCCCGTGCTTCGTGTCCGCGTACACGTCCACGAGTAGGAGGCGTCGCTTCCTCCTCCTTAATGACAATGGCGCCACCACCACGTGCATTTGATGCACACGATCCACGTGGATGTCCAGGTCGACTCCACCACGTACAGGCCGGGTTTCTTCGACCGTGACGACGCCGCGCCCACCGCCGGTTACACGCGAACCACGGGGACGTCTCGCCATGACTAAAAAAATAGCAAATAGCATCAATTTCATCCGCAACAATTGCATATAATCTAATTAAAATATAGCTAATAGCATCCATTTCAACAAAATTGCTTAGGCTGGTGCCAGTGCACCGCCCCTTATAGCGATGCCACGTCAACTTTTACCCTCACTCTCACCCCGCTCTCACCACACTCTCATCCCACGGTGCCAGTGCACGGGCTGTAGTGCCAGCTCTCACTTCTCTCTCCTCCACATCAGTATTTCTTTTTCAGATTAAGTTATTTCACTCGCTTTTGTTTAGACATTCAAAATAATGGAAGAAAATTATTTTATTGAACTAAAAATGTTACCGATTACATAATAATTAATAAAATTGCATAATAAATTTAAAAAATTACATAAAAAATAAAAAAATTCTAATCCTCCTCCTCCTCCTCATCGTCATTATCTTCCAGCCCAAGCTCTTTTTCCACCATCTTGATGGCCTTCGCATGTTTGCGTTTTTCTGCTTCGTCCATGTCGGCGGTTGATCGGTCCTTCATTTTGTTCCATTGCTTGAGTAGTTTAGCCTTCACTAAACCATTCCACATGTTCTTCATCGCGAAGGATTTACTTGCTACCTCACTGCTTGATGAGGATTCCTTCCCCTTCCTCTTTCCCTTCTCCTTACGTGCCGTGGCCTTGGCCCAATCGCGGCCCATTGGACGGTCCTCCTCCGTCGCCTCGCCAGAGCTGTACTCACCAGAAACTCCCAGACGGCTTCTCTTGGCAGTGGAATCGGATCCACTACCATGACCATGTTGTCCTTTCCACTTCGCTTCATTGCGAACAGCTTGCCACCAGTGGTGCCGTCTGAAAGGCTGAGTCACTCTTATGTCATTCTCGTACCTCGCCATTGCCGCCTTCATGACTATTGCATCGTCTGCTCCACTCTGACGTACCGCTTCTTCTTGGATGTGGTATCCATTGAACAAGGACACCTCACGGTTGTAGACATTCCAATGATCCTTCAGTTGCTTCGAGGTCCGATGACGGGCAGGTTCCGAGGTAGAGTTGAAGGTTTCAGCTATCTGACCCCAAAAACTATTGCCGGTCTTGCTATTACCGGCGATAGAGTTCTTGGAGTGAAAAATCCAAGCATGAAGCTACCCCGAAATAGATATTGTTAGTCATATAATAAAATAAAATTGCATATTAAATATGTGACAGGTAAGTAAATTACCAGTTTTTCCTCGTCCGTAGTTGTCCATTCAAGCCTATTTGGACGCTTTGGTAGGATTGTTTCCGCGGCTTCGGACCCGGAGCTTGGAGCAGTGGCTTCAGGAGGTGGTGGGGGGTACGGACCATATGGCGGGTATGGATCATACGGAGGTGGAGGGTAAGGACCGTACGAAGGTGGTGGGTACGGAGGTAGAGTCCCACTCCCGCTACATGTAGGTGGAGCATGTGGAGGTGGTGGGGGGTATGGATACGGAGGCGGAGGGTATGGACCATATGGCCCCGGAGGTGGAGGGTATGGACCATATGGCCCCGGAGGTGGAGTGCCGGAGGGGTATAATACTCGGGGAAGCGGCGAAGAACCGACATTGGAGCGACGATGTGTCGGAGAGATATCATCTAGGGGAGGGGCTGGTGACCCGTCGGACTGCAAGAGATCGGTGAATGAGGTCATATCTGGAGTCCAACCAGACATGGTGGAGAAGATTTGAGAGAGTGGAGGAGAGAAATGAGATGAAAGGGGTGTGGAATGAGTGAAACTGTTTGGGGGTATTTATAGGGGGTTGGGGATGAAATTTGGAATTTTTTTGCCTTTTTTCGAATTTTTGGAGGCTGCAACGGCTACCTCAACGGCTAGCTGACGTGGACGAATCACACCTCGCCACATCAGCTAGCCATTGCCCCGCTCCCGCTCTCGCCTCCCTCTCGCCCCCACCTGCCAGCGCGTCGCCCGCCTGTCGCCTCCCTCTCGCCTCCAGCGCGGGCGACAGCGGGCGCTACCGCCGGGCGGTGGTTCCGTCGCCCGCCGCTATCGTCTCGCCCGCCTATCGCCCGCCTCTCGCCTCCCCTCGGGCGGTACCGCCCCGCCTATAGCCCCCACTGGCACCAGCCTTATAGATAATAGCTAATGGTACTAATATCTAAACAAGTCCGAAAAAGAGTAACTATATGTTCCAGATCCTCATTTCAATAATAAATGCAACATTGATGAAATATTTAAACGTATGATAATACACACCAAGAGTTACATAGCTCGGGTTCATTTTATTTAACGCTAATACATCACGATGTAATAATATCATCACTTATACATA
Organism: Alopecurus myosuroides; assembly: GCA_028641055.1. Lineage (NCBI taxonomy): Eukaryota > Viridiplantae > Streptophyta > Magnoliopsida > Poales > Poaceae > Alopecurus > Alopecurus myosuroides. The sequence continues at coordinate 26,638 of JAPCYS010003662.1, read as the reverse complement.
TTCATTAAAACATCTCTCAAACTAATTAACTCCGACCGGGTCCTAAGCCGCGGGGTGCTGAGTCGCGGGTGCTACGCATCCATAGATAAGGAACCCTCACAGGGGAATAGCTCACGTGGTAAGGAACCCTCCGAATAATCGACCAACTGCTGCTATACTGCATATCGAGCAAGTACATGTAGCGACGGACGTGCTCGTCCTCCTCCCTGATACGTTGTTGTACCACCTCCTCAGGGGCCGGCTCTCTCCGCACCGAGCGTGGCCCACGCGATGGCCACCAAAGAATATCCGGGTCGACCACGTCACCCGGATTTCTCACCAAGCCGCGTGCCCCGGTACTAATGAGCTCCCAGTGCCAGCCCGGCGGGGCCCAGTCCCGGACATCGCCCGGCGGGTCCAACAGAGACATGAACTAAAACAGGCCCGGACTAAGTAAATATTCCGTAGTTAAGTAAAATACCTTAGTGTTTCTAACTTAGTAAAAAATAGTAAATGGAGAAATATGACATAAATAAGATGAAAGTTAAACACAAAGCATGAAGACAAGGGTTTCTGAGAAACTAAAGAAAATCAAAGACGTAAGTGTTTGTGAGATCTGAACAAAGTTAGACTAGCAGATCAGATCGAGTCTTGCCGAATAAAGTTGCGACTCGAACGGGACATAACAGATGTAGCATCCCAAATTATCCATGTGATGTGTGAAAACATTGCAGATCACTTCCTCTTCTTCCAAGAAGAAGAGGAAGTGATCTACAACGTTTTCACACACGACTGAGTACACGTTATGCCCCGTTTGAGTCGCAAAATTATTAGGAAAAACTGGATCTGTTCTGCTAGTCATACTCCTGCCTAGACCTTCACATTTTGTGCTTGTTACGAGGTAAGTACACGTGATGGCGATCCGGAAAAGGATGAAGACAAGGTTTTTTGGAAATCTTTGAAACTAAACAAAATCATATTGTAATATCGTGAGATCCGGACAAGGTTAGACCCTTTTGTGCACGTACATAATGGGGACATTCTTCATAACCCCGGAAGGGATTTCTGATGAATGTCACCATTACGTATGTCGACAAAAGGGTTTAACTTTGTTCGGATCTCACGATATTACATATGTGACGTTATTTAGTTCCAAAGAAATCCAGAACCCCTATCTTCCTCCTTTCCCCGGATCACCACCGCCTGTAGTACCTCTTAACAGGAACAAGATGGTCATCGGGCCTTGATGTGCAGTTGGACCTTCACATTTTGTGCTTGTTACGAGGTAAGTACACGTGATGGCGATGCGGGGGAAGAAAGGGTTTCTGGAAATCTTTGAAACTAAACAAAATCATATATGTAATAGTGAGATCCGGACAAGGTTGGACCCTTTTGTGCACATACATAACGGCGACATTCTTCATAACCCCGGAAGGGATTTCTGAGGAATGTCACCATTACGCATGTGCACTAAAGGGTTCAGCTTCATCCGGATCTCACGAACCATATTACATATGTGACATTATTTAGTTCGAAAGAAATCCAGAAACCCTCGCATTCGCTCATTTCCCCGGATCACCACCACATGTAGTACCTCTTAACAGGAACAAGGGCCCTTCACATATTGTGCTTGTTACGAGGTAAGTACACGTGATGGCGATCCGGAAAAGGATGAAGACAGGGTTTTTGGAAATTTTTGAAACTGAACAAAATCATATATGTAATATCGTGAGATCCGAACAAGGTTAGACCCTTTTGTGCACGTACATAATGGGGACATTCTTCATAACCCCGGAAGGGATTTCTGAGGAATGTAACCATTACGTATGTGCACAAAAGGGTTCAACTTTGTTCGGATCTCACGATATTACATATGTGACGTTATTTAGTTTCAAAGAAATCCAGAAACCCTGATCTTCCTCCTTTCCCCGGATCACCACCACCTGTAGTACGTCTTAACAGGAACAAGATGGTCATCGGGCCTTGATGTGAAGTTGGACCTTCACATTTTGTGCTTGTTACGAGGTAAGTACACGTGATGGCGATGCGGGGGAAGTAAGGATTTTTGGACATTTTTAAAACTGAACAAAATCATATATGTAATAGTGAAATCCGGAAAAAACTAGACCCTTTTGTACACATACATAACGGGGACATTCTTCATAACCCCGGAAGGGATTTCTAAGGAATGTCACCATTACGAATGTGCACTAAAGGGTTCAGCTTCATCCTGATCTCACGAACCATATTACATATGTGACATTATTTAGTTCGAAAGAAATCCAGAAATCCTCGCATTCGTTCCTTTCCCCGGATCACCACCGCATATAGTACCATCTGTGTGCCTCATATTTAGGGTGGACACATACAAGCAACCTTGGTGGACCCGGCGCACCGAATTACCAAGGCCATCTGAGTGTGAACCAACTCTTTCAATCATCGACATTTATTCAAAAGATCGAACGAACATCACAAGTAAAACTGCAATAACACTTCAAAATTTGTAACACAAAGTAAAAAAAATTCTAACTTAATTCACTTCTAAACTAAACATTCACTAAGAAAAAGATAGCTAAGTCCAAAACCTAAATTTTTTCTAGGTCTCCAATACCTAAATTTTTTTCTAAGTCTCCAAAACCTAATTTTTTTCTAAGTGTCCAATAACTAAATTTTTTCTAAGTGTGCAAGACCTAAATTTTTTCTAAGTCTCCAATACCTATATTTTTTCTAAGTTTTCAATACCTGATTTTTTTCTTATTCTCCGATACCTAATACCTAATACTAATCTAACACTAAATACTAAATCTAACACTAATCTAACACTAATACTAAATCTAACACTAAATCTAACACTAATCTAATACTAAATCTACCATACTAATCTAATACTAAATCTAACACTTATCTAATACTAAATCTAACACACTAATACTAATTAATCTAACACTAACAGTAAGGAGGATGAGGGTGCGGCGAGGAGGCGATCGATCTCACCTGAGGAGGAGGGAACGGTGGCGAGGAAGAAGGATAAGGCGCGGCTACGATCTCGGGCGGCGCGGCCGGGAGGCGAGGAGAAGGGAGGACGGGCGGCGCGGGAGGAGGCGGCGTAGAGGAGCGGCGGCGGCGACGATCACCGGCGTCGAAATCGGGCAGGCTCATGGCGTCACTCTGGATTTCGGCGCCGGGGACTTAGCGTAATCTGCGAAGAAACTACTTGTGTTGCCCCGGGCGGTTGCGCGGCCCGGGGTTATATAGGCGGGAGCCTTTTGCCCCGGTTGGTAACACGAACCGGGGCAAAATGTTCTTTTGCCCCGGTTCGTGTTACCAACCGGGGCAAAAGGCGGGAGGTGGGCCTTCGCTTGCCCGCCCACCTCCCCCCCTTTTGCCCCGGTTGGTAACACGAACCGGGGCAAAAGGCCCAAAATTTCAGTTTTTTTTCCTGCAGCCAATTTTTTCGTTTCGAACATTTCAAATACTATTTAAAATACGTTTTCAAATACATTTGAAATGGTTTAGAATTTGGAGAAACTTTCAATATGAAAAGTATTTAAAATTGCGTAAACATTTCAAATACATTTTCTGTTTTATAAAATAATTATTCCTACTATTTAAACTAGTAACAATTTTTTAATTTTAAACATTTAAAAAAACCCATTTTATGAATGGTTTACAATTTGGAGAAACTTTGTATATGAAAAGTGTTTAAAATTGCGTAAACGTTTCAAATACATTTTCCGTTTTATAAAATAATAATTATAACTATTTAAACTAGTAACAATGTTTGAAAATTCAAACATTAAAAAAAACTAGTTTACGACTGGTTTAATCTGCAATGTTTGATACATTATTACAAAATAGTCTAGCAATATTACATGAACCATGAAGGTTTAATACGTTATCACCAACTATTGCCGCCATTGTTTACTTCTCTGGCGTAGCCATGGAGCATCTTCCTTATTTAACGCGATGCTTGGGTCAGTTTTCACTCTATTGGGCGGAATTTCTTCAAATTTATCATAATCTTCTGACATGTCTGTCCTGTCCTCCACTCTCATAATGTTTCTTTTCCCTGAAAGAACTATGTGCCGCTTCGGCTCACCGCATGATGTACTAAAATTCTTATTTTTTATTTTCCTCGGTTGGGTAGACATGTCTTTCACATAGAAAACTTGAGCCAAATCTTTGGCTAGGACAAATGGTTCGCTTCTGTACCCAAGATTGTTGAGATCCACTGTTGTCATTCCGTACTGCTGGTCTACCTTTACTCCTGTCATCTTGACCCATTGGCACCGAAATAGAGGGACCTTAAAATTAAGTCCATAGTCATGTTCCCATATATCCTCTATGTAACCATAATATGTGTCCTTTGTCCCATTGTGTCCGGTTGCATCGAAACGGATGCCACTATTCTGGTTGGTGCTCTTTTTATCTTGTGCAGTCGTGTAAAATGTATTCCCATTTATCTCGTACCCTTGGAAAGTCAATACAGTTGAAATTAGGGTACACTATTCCTTCCAATTTTTTTTTGGGTAAATGATAAAAGGAAGAGAGAGATAGAAATTAGGGTTTTTTTGGGGGGTTTGTTTTATGAGCTATTTTTATTAATTTTTAAAACAGAACATAGAAGCAAAAGCTAACATTATTGCACAAGTTTAAAAGCTTAATTGGAATTTAAGTTGTTAAGTGAATTTTTCCCATAGAGTTTGGGGTATTTATTTGATAAATAAATTTTATTGATTTTGCAACACAACAACAACAAGGTAGTTTAAAATTACTTTCAACAACTTTAATTATTAAGGTGATATTAAATTGTTAGGTGATTCTCAAATAGTGTTTGGGTTGGAGTTTTGGAAATAAACAAATTGTATTTAATAAGTTCAATCAATTATACAAACATTATTGAATTTAATTGGTTTGCAAAATTTTAATATTTAAACCCATATTGAAATATGATAAATAAGATTGATTTGATTTGAATGTTTGGAATTTGCCATTAGGGTTTTAATAACAGGGAACATTTTATTAACAAGCAAGTTGATTAAAACAAATTCAACCAGTGAAAAACAATTGAGTGGTTTAGTTTGAAATTTTGAAATTGGAAATTTTGAGCAGGGGGTGAAAGTTTAAATTGTTTTGAATTTTCAGTTGTGATGCAAACATGTGCAATGCAATGTGATGCATATGATGCAAGCAAAAAAGAAAACAAACAACTCTCTATTAGGGTAACACCCCAGGTGTTACAGACGACACCACTAACAAGGGATTGCGCCCTCGCAATCCACCTGCTAACCCGGGAGGGGAAAGAAATTCGACTATCGATTCTTCGTGCTTCCAGTTGATTTCCTCGACACCACTAACAAGGGATTCTTGCTCGGAGTGACGACGATGTTCTTCCACCAGGAATCTTCCGATGATCGGACCTATTAGGTTAAAGGCTCAGAAAACGTCCACCCACGTAGGATCCTAATACTTTGAGAGATAGACAAGGGGGGAAAACTCCAAAACAAATAAGATGGGAGGGGAAATAGAATAGGGATAAGGAGAAAACAAGAATCCTATTGAGATGTTTTTCCAAAATAGTTTAGCAGAAATAGTTTTGACACTCTAGGAACAACGACCGTTAGCTAGGTTAACCTACAGGCTTTGCGGACCCGTTGCTTCGATAACCATTCGTATCGAAACAATCTCGGGAATCGGAACCAAGGCTCTGATACCATTTGTGACGCCCCGAGATCGGGCACTATGCAGATTTCAGCATTCCCGCCAAATCCGCATAATAACCGATTCCAGGTTGCCACTTATGATAACATTACAACAGTTCACGAATATTCCACAATTACAACAGAAACATATAGATACAAGATGACTCAGACGAGTCAAGGATACAACTGATACAATACAAAGATCCAAATAACAGCGGAAGAAACAACATAGCGTCCGGCTACGGACAAGATACAAATTGGACTAAGAGTCCTGAAGATAACCGAGAGCGTCCAATCCCTGCCAGGCCAAGCCGGAGGGATTCCCAAGCTAACGTCGTCAGACTTCAACCTGTTGACTGCAATGTTGAATATGCAGCCACGAAAAAGGATTCGTGGGTCAGTACGGTTAAGTACTGGCAAGTGGATAAACCATACTCACAAGATACCGGCGTAGCCAGTCATCACAAGATACAAATACTTTGGGATCAACGGAAAGGAAGGGGTTATTGCAAATAAGCGACAGCGGGCTGCACTAACCAACTACAGAGGGATACCACAACTTCCGGCTAACAGAAAGAAGATAAGATCGAGTATTGTAACCGACTGAAAGATAACTTCAAACAAACCCATCCTGGATCTCGCCCCTTATCTGAAGAAGCAATCCGAGGATAACTCACACAGTTGGATTAATGATGGTTCAGATTATTGTGTCAATAAGCCTATTAGTTGTTAATCATTGGGTGAAAGATTGTTAATCATTATGTTTAAGTTGTCCTGAGTACTTGTTAGCCAGTACTTTCACCAAGTAATCCATAACCGCGAAAAACACGGCTTCTCGAGAAGATTATCCCTGCAGGGTTGCACCAATTTGGCCGTACACGTAAGAATAACCCGCCAGACGGGGGATCAACCCACCAAGCGAGGTACTCAACACAACTCAACTCTTCTTCGCATCAAGCCCAAAGCACCTTGGCGCACGGCTAATCGAGCCCAGAAGAAAATGGACCCTCATAGCACTCTAAGAACGTGTCCTCCTATATGCCGACTACGAAAGTTCCACCCGGGATCCAAGGGCTCGCAAGATCATGCATGCAGCAAATGGAAAACCCGAACTAAATGAGGCGATTTGGACGAGATGCGAATCGAGTCAAATTGAGGGGGCGCCCATACTCGCTTCCCACATGCGGGTAGTGCGCTCATCATGGATCAGTAGACAAGACCCTTTTCCTATTAGGGTCGACACTAGCAGGCCTCAAAACCACAAAGGGCCTCCTGCCGGTGCCTTATCATCAAATTATTATTTAACAATAACATTAGTATGATTGATTAAACATCGAGCCCCCAGAACATAATGAAATAGTAACAGAAAGTAACGGGTAACAGACTCGAGCAAAACAACCCTAAGCATGCTAGTAAGACACGGGCTCAAACAACGGGGTTATAGGAGGGGAGGTGAGGCAATATCAGTGTTAAGGGATTCATGTGATGGGTTCGTAACAGAAACATCTACTACTAAGGCTGGTAGAAGTAGACAACGGAAAGAATCGGTAACAAGTGATGAAAGGCAGCCATGTGGCAGCAAGTGAGTATACTTGCCTGGAATCCAGCAAGGTAGCAGAACTTGTCGTTGCTCACATCATCTCAACGTCCTATCCGGGAGGAAGCAACGAACCTCGAACAAACACCGGATGCAACAATTACTACTACAGCAAAAGATCCAGCATGATCTAGATATGGATGCATGACAAGTTAAAGATGCATCAGAATAAACTAGTTGACATGATAAACAGGTTTAAATGGACCCATATGCAATTTGAGTTGCATATGAAAAGCCCATGAATTATGGTTGAAACAATTGTTTTACAACTAACCAATAGGTGAAAGTGGATTAGCATGATGCATGGATGAGGAAAACAACAAAATAACAACAATAGAACCAGTTGGAAATAAGGTTTACCAATTTTAGAAATTTATTTATTAAGTTTTGTGAATTTTGGTTACTTAAAGGTGTCACACAAGCATTTGTTGTTTTCACCAAGTTAAAGTGTTCAAAACAATTAACAAAATTTGTATTTGAAAAGAACATCAAATTTTAGTTGGATTACATGTTTCAAATATTGAAATTGGAATTAGGATAATTTAATTATGAAATAAACAATATTAAACAAGTTTTAAATGAATTTAAAACAAGTTTGAATTTAATTGAATTTTTATTTGTTCAAAACATAAATTCAAACTCACATTTGAAAAGTTCACATTTTGATGGTTTCAAAACATATTTTGCATGTTCAAAGTTATTTTATTTTGAGCAAGTTATGATTTTATCAAATTTAAATGAATTAAACAAGTATTAAATTATTTAGGCAATTTAAATTATTCAAACCATGAAACAAAATTTATATTTGAAAAGGTTATTCAAAATGTCATGGAAAACATATTTTATTTGCCTTATTTGGAATTAGTATGAATTATTTATGAATTGTTGCAAATTACAATTGAATTATTTGAATTCAAATTTGAATTGCATTTTGAAAATTCAAAACAGAAAACAAATGGCATAGTTGGATAGACAATTTAATTTTGAACAATAAACATATTTAGAGTTTTATATTTGGAGTCATATTTTAAAAGTTATTAACAGATTAAAACAGGGGACCAATCTGTCATTTTTAAGGGACCTTGATTAAATAGAAACGTACAGGAATTGTTTTGTTACCGCGTGGTAACCTACCCGCAGCCACTGCACGTGGGCCAGGGGGGCCAGCGTGGCGCTGTGTGGCGCTGGTGTGGCAGCAAGGGTCTATGACGGGTGGGGCCTGCTGCGCGCGATGGGAAATAAGAGAAAAAAGGGGTGCGGCCGCTGGGTTTCGAACCCGCGATGGCTCGCGTGTGCGCGCGGTTGCTCTGCCAGTTGGGCTGCGAACGAATCCTTGACAGGTATGCATAGCGAATGAGGTTAAGGTTTGTTTTCCGTCAGCTATTTTGCCTGACGAACCTGAAACTTCAAGCGACAGAAACGAAAACGACCGCCGGCGACTCGCTGCTGCTCGCCGTGGCTGTCCGCGCGGGCCGTGTGCGTGCTCGTGCGGGCCGTGCATGCGGTGCTGCGTGCGCATCGGTGTGCATGCTGTGGAGAGGGAAGGAGGCGAGGGGGAGGGGCGGCTCACCGGGTTCAGGTCGAGGAGGCGCGGTCGCTGCCAAGGTTCAGTCACGGCGAGATTTTGCCGGCGATGGCGCGGCCAACACCGTCGCTCCCCGCAGCTGGCGACGAGGCGAGGAGCTTCAGGGGAACGCCCCGGTTCCATTCCCGGGGAGAGTAGCTCCTCGAGGTGGATGTGGCGATCGGCGGTGAGGGGAGGCGGTGGTGTTCACGGTGGCTATTTCAGTTACAGAAAGGAATCGTGGGGGGGGGGGGAGAGAGGAGCGACGGCGGCGCTGGCTGGGAGAGAGGAGGCTAGGTTTAGCAGAGGATGGAGGTGTAGGTTTTAAGGGGGGGGAGCAATGGTACGGCATGCCATCGGAGTTGGGGGGGATGATCGAGCGGTTCTGCTGCGGTCGTACCGTGATGACGACTGATGGGGAAGAAGACGATAACAGATATGAGGGGTTGGGCTAGAAGAGAAAAAAAGAAGTGGGCTTGGGGAGAAGAAAAGGGAAAGGGGGGATGGGCTGCCTCTCTCCTTGCTTTTATTTTTTTTTTTCCTTCCAATTTTTTTTGGGTAAATGATAAAAGGAAGAGAGAGATAGAAATTAGGTTTTTTTTTGGGGGGTTTGTTTTATGAGCTATTTTTATTAATTTTTAAAACAGAACATAGAAGCAAAAGCTAACATTATTGCACAAGTTTGAAAGCTTAATTGGAATTTAAGTTGTTAAGTGAATTTTTCCCATAGAGTTTGGGGTATTTATTTGATAAATAAATTTTATTGATTTTGCAACACAACAACAACAAGGTAGTTTAAAATTACTTTCAACAACTTTAATTATTAAGGTGATATTAAATTGTTAGGTGATTCTCAAATAGTGTTTGGGTTGGAGTTTTGGAAATAGACAAATTGTATTTAATAAGTTCAATCAATTATACAAACATTATTGAATTTAATTGGTTTGCAAAATTTTAATATTTAAACCCATATTGAAATATGATAAATAAGATTGATTTGATTTGAATGTTTGGAATTTGCCATTAGGGTTTTAATAACAGGGAACATTTTATTAACAAGCAAGTTGATTAAAACAAATTCAACCAGTGAAAAACAATTGAGTGGTTTAGTTTGAAATTTTGAAATTGGAAATTTTGAGCAGGGGGTGAAAGTTTAAATTGTTTTGAATTTTCAGTTGTGATGCAAACATGGTGCAATGCAATGTGATGCATATGATGCAAGCAAAAAAGAAAACAAACAACTCTCTATTAGGGTAACACCCCAGGTGTTACAGACACCAAGGTGGACATTTGTAGAACTGTGTAGTGTGCTTTAGTGAAAGAATGTCCGTCCATAAATATCTTTGCTTTCCTTCCTAGCGTGCCTTTTCCACTCATTCTTCCATCATGCCGCGATTCGGGAACACCAATCGACTTAAGGTCTGGAAGAAAGTCAACACAAAACTCAATTAACTCCTCTGTTCCATAACCCTTGGAGATGCTTCCTTCTGGCCTAGCACGGTTGTGAACATATTTATTTAAGACTCCCATGAACCTCTCAAAGGGGAACATATTTTGTAGAAACACATGACCGAGAATGGTAATCTCTTTGACTAGGTGGACTAGGAGGTGTGTCATAATATTGAAGAAGGATAGTGGGTACACCAACTCGAAGTTGACAAGACATTGGACCACATCTGTTTGTAACGCTGATAGACTTTCTGGATTGATTACCTTCTGAGAAATTGCATTGAGGAATGCGCATAACTTCACAATGGGTAGTCGAACATTTTCTGGTAGAAGCCCCCTCAACGCAATCGGAAGCAATTGTGTCATCAACACGTGTCAGTCATGAGACTTCAGGTTTTGGAAATTTTTCTCCGCCACATTATTATTCTCTTTATATTCGACGAGAAGCCAGACGGGACCTTGATACTATTTAGTGCTTCAAAACAGATTTCCTACTCTTCCTTGGTAAGAGCGTGGCTGGCAGGACCACCTTGAAACCGCTCAGGATTCTTGCCGTCTCGTCCTTTCGTGTGTTGCTGGTCCTGCCGTGCTTCAGATGTATCTTTTGACTTCCCATACAAGCCAAAGAAGCTTAGCAGATTCACGCAGGGATTCTTCGTCAGGTGCATCACGTCGATCGCAGAGCGGACATCTAGGATTTTCCAATAGGGTAGTTCCCAAAATATAGATTTCTTCATCCACATGGGTGCGTGTCCGTCAGCGTCATTCGGAACAATTTGTCTGCCCGGACCCTTTCCAAATATAACTTTCAAATCCTTCACCATATCAAATACATCATCACCAGATCGAAGGATTGGCGACTCCCGGGTATCTGCCTCACCATTGAAATGTTTGCCAACTTTTCTTAAGGGGTGCTTGCGCGGAAGAAAACGACGATACCCGAGGTACACAACCTTCTTACTTTTATCCAGATATATATACACTTTCGGTGTCATCTAAACAGTGTGCGCATGCATTGTATCCCTTGTTTGTATGTCCAGAAATGTTACTAAGAGCAGGCCAATCGTTGATGGTTACGAACAACAGCGCTCGTAGGTTAAATTCTTTTTGTACGTGCTCGTCCGACACAGGTACACCTTCTTCACGCCACAACTGTAAAATTTCATCGACTAATGGCCTTAGGTACACATCAATGTCGTTGCCCGGTTGTCTAGGGCCTTGGATCAGCATTGGCATCATAATGAACTTCCTCTTCATGCACAACCAAGGAGGAAGGTTATAGATACATAGAGTTACAGGCCAGGTGCTATGGTTGCTGCTCTGCTCACTAAATGGATTAAATCCATATGTACTTAGACCAAACCATAAGTTCCTTGCCTCACCTGCAAAGCGCGGGAACTTTCTCTCGATTTTTCTCCAGTGCGATCCATCAGCGGGGTGTCTCAACATCTCATATTTCTTACGATCTTCTATGTGCCATCGCAAAAGTTTGGCATGCTCTTTGTTTCTGAACAAACGTTTCAACCGTGGTATTATAGGAGCATACCACATCACCTTTGCAGGAACCCTCTTCCTGGGTCGCTCACCCTCAACATCGCCAGAGTCGTCTGGTCTGATCTTATACCGCAATGCAGTGCATACCGGGCATTATTCCAAATTCTCGTACTTCTCACAGCGGTAGAGGATGCAGTCATTAATGCAGCCATGTATCTTCTCCACGTCTAATCCTAGGGGGCATACAAGCTTCTTTGCTTGGTATGTACTGTCGGGCAATTCATTATTTTTAGGAAGCTGCTTCTTCACTATTTGCAGCAACTTTGTAAATCCACTGTCAGTCACACCGTTCTCTTCCTTCCATTGGAGCAATTCCAGTGTGTTGCCCAGCTTTTTCTGCCCGTCTTCGCAAGTTGGATACAACTTTGTTTTGTGATCCTTTAACATCTGGTCGAACTTCACCCTCACCTTTTCAATATCGCTTTCTATCTTTGCATCCGTAATAGCCTGTCCAAGATCATCGATGGGCTCATCTGGTGCCTGCAACTCTGATTCCACTTCATTGTTATGTTCCATTCCAGTACCGGCACCGTATTCAGGGAACATGTCATGATAGTTGTCATCATTCTCTTCTTCTTCGTTGTCTTCCATCATAACCCCTCTTTCTCCGTGCTTGGTCCAACAATTATAGCCGGGCATGAAACCGGATTGAAACAAGTGGAAGTGGATGACCATGTGAGAAGAGTGTTCCTTCTGATTCTGACATACATCACATGGACAACAGATAAAATTATTCCGCTTGTTTGCCTGGGCCACCTCGAGAAAATAACCCACGCCTTTCATGAACGCAGCAGAGCGTCGGTCAGCGTACATCCATTGCCGGTTCATCTGCATTATATGATTATTAATTAAGAACTGTTACAGAACACCATGAATAGAGAAATGGCCAATGTTACATCGACAGATGAAAGGTTAAAGTTGGTACCTTGACCGAGGAGGAAAGAAGGACGAGAAAGCTTATTTAATTAAGTGTGGCTCGGAAAAATTAGATCGTGCTTGTTTTCTGCGAGCTGAGATGGCGTTCTTGTCTCGGGCATTTCATCAAACACCTCTTGTGCATAGGAGTGAAAAAAAAGTGAGCACACACCACACAACTAGAAATATGTCCTCCAAAGTGAGTGGCATGAGGAGAAGAGAGGGCTGGCAGGGTTTATATATAGTGGGGGGTGTCATTTGCCCCGGTTGGTGGCTCCAACCGGGGCAAAAGGCCCCCCACACCACGCACCTGCCATCGCCCTGCTTGCTGAGGGCCTTTAGCCCCGGTTGGAGCCACCAACCGGGGCAAATAACCCCAACACCACGCGCCCTGCTCGCCCGGCCCCACCTCTGTAGTCTTTTGCATTGGGTGGTGGCCGATCCGGGGCAAAAGGGGTGGTCGCGGGTGGGTAAAGACCCCGTTTTCCACTAGTGTATTACAACGTTCACAAGGATTTTCAGCTCAGATGGTTAGCATGTGTGGGTAATTATCGTCAGATTCCAGTTTCAAATTCAGCCAAAGCGCATTTTATTTCCCTTATTTCTATCCCCCCTCGCTGACAGGTGGGTCCGCATAAATGTTTGACCGGTCAACTTAGGCAAATACGGAGCTATACGGTGAGCCAGTGACCATAGAATCACCGACTTGTGTATATAGTGACCATAGTGTGCGTATTCCTAAGTACAATGACCGTTGTGTGCTTTGATCGCAAGTACGATGACCGTGGGTGCATTTTACTCATATGTAAACAACCAATCCAAGCCACCTTAAAAGTAATGACATCCAATAGGGAAATCAAGACCGCTTCGTTTTCTGTGTTGCTGTTGATTACCGAGGAGAGAATTAATATGAAGAGCATAGGATGTAGATTAAAATGGGACAAATGTTTAGGCTAGAATGTAGATTAAACATGGAGGGAGGGAGTATAAGTTATAACTAGGCGAGATAATATTAACTAAGTCTAGGTCTTGCAAGAATTCCCCTCTTGAACAAATATTACAAAGAGGTGCAGGGGAACTCGTCGCCGTTTGTGACTTGCACATACTGATCGACATCGTACATGTTTGACAACGTTGGAGCAAGTGAGTCATCGTAAATATGACCTAAAAGTCATGGAATGCTGCCAGGAGGCGCTGACGACGATGATCTAAGCATGGTGCATCGATCTGGAGAAGAAGGTGATGCCCGAAGGAAGTGACCAACCACAACCTCGTATGCATTAATAAGCACTACCGTAGAACCTTAGAGCCATCTCTATCCGCCCCCAAAATATATCCGGGGCATATTTTTTCCATCGGGGCATACATCCTCGTCGCCTTGTTGCCCGCGCCGCTTTAATGCACGCTGCAGGTCAGGCTGGTCATAGTGGGTAGTAACTAAGTAGTAACTTCAATGCCACGTAGAAAAAAAAACTGAGGTGGCAAGTAGTTAATGTGGAGAGATATTATAGTGGTAACATAGCTAGTTACCGTAACATCACACATTCCAATGCAATATGAAGCTATAAGCCATGTGCCAATGCATTGTTTCTTGACACGGTATCATAGGAGTATTGAAAATTTAAGAACCTACTTGTCCAATGCATTGTCTCTTAGAGGTTGTATCTAGATTTAATAAAATGGTGCTCATGCATGTATATGATTGGACAATTAGCTATTTTTGCCTACGATGACATGCAAAGGTAGTATCTTAGGCTAGTCACAATAGAGAGTAACATAGAGTAGTAACATACATATTTTTCTAAACTAAGTTACTACATCCACAATGGGTAGTAACATAAAAGTGGTGTCATGCAAATGTGTATTTATTTGATTGTAGACTCATGTTGCATTGGGAGGTGTGATGTTACGGTAACTAGCTAAGTTACCACAACCACCTCTCTCCTCATTAAATACTTGCCACATCAGATTTTTTGCCTACGTGGTATTGATGTTATTTTTGCCTATGGTGACGTGCAGATGTTGTATCTTAGCTAAGATACAACGCCACCCTCTCTCTTCATTAAATAGTGTGACACATCAGCAATTTTCATACGAAACCATGCTAATAAACCCCATTGGGATAGGCCTTAGCTAAGATACAACCACACCCTCTCTCTTCATTGAATAGTGTGGCACATCATCAAATTGCATATGAAACCGTGTTAAGAAACCCCCAATGGGATAGGCCTAAGGTAATAAATACAACTTTGCATGACACCATGTGTATGTTACTCCCCACTATGGAGGTGGTAACATAGACTAATAACATCGTGATATTACTACTCGTAGTGACTCCCCATATGACTAACCTCTGCCTTTTAGCGACTGCCCAAGGCATCTCATCGACCATGCGGCGGAGTAATGGCGCGCCACCGTCGCAGCTTCCGGCTCACGCGTCTACACCCCTCCCGCCCCATCGCCGATATATATATACCCAACTCTTCCGTCGTACACTCGCTCATCTTCTTCAACGTCGTTCCCTCGAGCTCTTCTCCCCCGCATCTTCTCACGCGTCGCCGCCTTCTCTCACCAGTGTGGAAGCTCCTCGAGGTCGAGAACATGTCGGCCTCGTCGTCTTCATCGGCGTCGGTCTCGCATAGCTCTGGATCTGCGCCATCGTCGACACGCTGCTCACCCTCACCGCCTAGTGACCACCTCCTCCTCATCAAACCCAAGATGGAGCCTTGCACCAGCGGATGCTCAGCCAACAACAAGACACCGTCGTGATCCGCACCGCGGGACTACGTCAAGACGACGCTGAAGGTGAAGGAGCTAGAGGACCCCGAGGATTTCCCTGGGCAAAAGGTCGCCAAGAGCAACTCGTTCAATGATGTTCTTTTAGCTGACCTCGAGCCCAGTCTGGCCTGGTCCAAGGTCGACTACATGAAGGAGGAGACAGAGCGCCAGCGCCTCCTTCTTGAAGCCACCGCTCGTCGTCGTGCCGCCGCAGCAGCGACGTCATCGTCGTCGACGATAGGGACGACGATGGAGCGCCGATCAAGCTATTGTTCCGGCTGCATACAGAAAGGGCTGCAGCTGCCCAGCCCTCCGAGCAGCAGCGAATACACCGAGTTCTACCGTCTTCTAGGCATGACCTAGGCGTTTAAAAAATATTAAAGTGTCTTGGGTTTCGCGGCTGGGAACCGTTGCCCCCTCCCACTCCCCCCTCCCCCCACGATGGACTTTAGCGTCAGCGGCCTCCCAGGAGGCCCAATTTAGCGCAAAAAACGGCCTAGGGGGTACCAACGGCCGGAGATGCTCTTATTGATGAGACCACCAAAGTCACGGAAAAAGAACATGGATAAAGCACTAGTACAGAAAAGGTCATCTGTGGCGCACCATTTTTCAATTCTGTGGTGCACCTAGGGGCCACAGGGGTGCGCCAGAGAATATACGCCACTAAATTTTTTTCTGTGGCGCACCATGGCCATGCGCCACATAAATGTCAATTATGTGGCGCACCTCAGCCGTGCGCCACAGAAATTTGCAATTCTATGGCGCACCAAGTAGGGGTGCGCCACAGATTTTTTTTGAATTTCAAAAAAAAAAAGCGGCCAGATCTTGATCTGGCCGCCGGAATTTCGTCGAAATTTCAAAATTTCGCCGGAGCTCGTCGGATGCCGTTGTGACCGTGGCCTTAGGTGGGTGGTGGGTGGAGGATGAGAGTCACTGGAGTTGGTGGAGGAGGAGGAGCTCGCCGGAGGTGGTGGTGGAGGAGGAGCTCGCCGGAGGTGGTGGTGGGGAGGTCACCGGAGTTGGTGGAGGAGGAGAAGCTCGCCGGAGGTGGTGGTGGAGGAGGAGTAGGAGGAGGAGGAGGAGGTGGTGGTGGTGGTGGAGGAGGAGGAGCTCACCGGAGGTGGTGTTGGTGGTGGTGGTGGAGGAGGAGGAGCACACCAGAGGTGGTGTTGGTGGTGGTGGTGGAGGAGGAAGAGCTCACCGGAGGTGGTGTTGGTGGTGGTGGTGGAGGAGGAGGAGGAGGAGAATGAGAAGGAGAAGGAGAGGTGGTGGTGGAGTAGAGAAGTGGAGAGGTAGAGGGGAGATGAGAAGTGGAGGAGAAGTGGAGAAGTGAAATGAGAGGGAGAAGGAGAAAGAAGAGGGAGAAGGAGAGGTGTTGGTGGGCAGGATTCAATTTCGAATCCTGCCCAACAATTCTGTGGCGCACCAAGTGTAGGGGTGCGCCACGGATTTTTTTTTCTTTTTTTTTTATTTTCTAGTCAAAAATCTTTAAATGGCCATAACTTTTTTTCCTTTTGGAATTTGGCGATTCTAAAAAAATCTCACAGGCCGAAGGCCAGTGAGGTTGGGTTCCTTTTTCTCTCTATTTTTTTTGATATCTTGATCATTTTTTTCGACATCGTATGCAAAAGTTATGCCCATTTTACTTTTTTTAACGAACTTTTGCTCAGAAACTCGAAATTCATATTTCAAAATTTGATAAAAAAGTAGACCTTAAACTCTCCGTGCATCTATAAGGGATTTATTTTTTTTGATACTTTTTAGACCTCCAACTCTCCCGTGAAAAACTAGAAATGGCGTTCCGGGGGGGGGGGGGGGGGGGGGGGGGGTGTGGGTGGAGTTCGTGCGTGTGGACAAATTTGGGAGCGAGAAATCTGTGGCGCATAGGACAGTGGTGCGCCACAGAAATGTCATATTTCTGTGGCGCACTAACCACCATGCGCCACAGAATATGAGTGTGGCTATGGGTGGGTTGGGCCCCAGCATATTTCTGTGGCGCACCTCTGTCACGTGCGCCACATAATTCCCTTTTTCTGTGGCGCACCCCTGTCCCGTGCGCCACAAAATTCCTTTTTTCTGTGGCGCATTCCTCCCCGTGCGCCACAAAAATAAATTTCTATGGTGCATGGCTGCTTGGTGCGCCACAGAAACTGTTCCATAGAAAGGCACTTCTCTACTAGTGAAGGCACTTATTCTGGTGCTTTGTTGCTACCACCGCTAGAGCCAAAAAAAATCCAAACGAATTAGAACAACATTCCTCATGATAACAAAGATGCAGGATCTCGCCCACTTCACGACACCAAGACCGGCTGCCAGATCCGAGGGAGACCGGCGGAATCACCAAGGAGGAGGATAGCTATGTGGCCGCCAGGATCCTCTTTGGTTGACTCTGAGGATAAGTTTCATTGGAATTTTGACACATAATGGGTTGTTCTCTGTTAAATCCATGTATGAGGATATGATGAATAATCATGCAATATTTCTCAAAACTTATTTGTGGAAATTAAAGATCCCTCTGAAGATTAAAATTTTCATGTGGTTTTTAGATAAGAAGGTTCTGCTAACTAGAGATAATTTAGCTAGAAAAGGTTGTAAAGGTGACACACATTGTTCCTTTTGTGGGAACGAGGAATCTGTTGAACACCTTTTTATTTCTTGTCCTTTTGCTAAACTAGTGTGGCGTGTGGTTTTTTGTACCTACAATATTCCTCCCCCCTCCAATGTTACAAACATGTTTGGGAATTGGTTAAATGGGATCGATAAGAAGACTAAAGATAGGATAATAATTGGAGTATCGGCTATTTGTTGGGCCATTTGGACTTGTAGGAATGATGTTGTTTTTAACAAGAAAGATGTTTTTCATGTCTTACAGGTGATCTTCAAGGCATCACATTGGATCCAACTATGGGCTTTTCTACTACCTTCGGATCAGGGGAAGCTTACGGTGGATGGCTGCAGGCGTCTCCTTACGGTGGCACATGATTTTTTCTCCCGAGATACGTGGCGACATATTAATAGGGTTTCGTAGTTTTATTGCTGCTGTTGGTTTTAAGGGAGATTACTCTTACTGTAAGGTTGTGCTCGTTGTGACCTCTATTCGCTTGTAAACCTATACTATGATACTCAATAATTAATAAAGGATGCATGCATCACTCGATGCAGATGCCGGGGGTTTACCCCATTTCTAAAAAAAAAAGATCCTCTTTTGGGCTAAATTCGGGCGATGTCTTTATTGTGTGCTACAATTAGGGGAACTAGAAAATTCCCCGTGCCTTGCAGTAGGAAGTTGAGTAGCAAATTTGCAAAAAAATGAAAGAATATAAATTACACAAAAATATTGACACTTCTATGATAGATGTTATATACTCGAGTCAAATCAACCATTCCTTGAATCTGATTGAACCGGAAATAATATAGTTAACACAAATTTGATGTTAGGAGAGTGAGGAGAGGATACTCGGTATAGAGAGCTGTGACAATTCATCAAACATCTACCGAGCAACATAAGGATCTTCAATTAATAGTGGTCAATAGATTTGCAGTGCCATCACTTGCTAAGTTGATGAAACAATAATATGGACCGTAGTTCCTAATTCCCTACGTATACACATGTGTCAGATGTGGCTGCCCAACTGCCACGCGTATGTAGCACGTGCAGTGAACAATAAGAAAGGTCATAAGAGAAAGAACGACTACTGTGTACTTGGATTAGAGAACAGTGATGTCAATCGAGAGAGTAGCAGCAAGTTGTGTGCGCTGCCACAGCCGGTAGCATTTCCTAATGGATGAATTGATGTTGGCTTCTGGTTTCAATGGTCAGAGCGGCCTGGATCAAACAACATGCAAGTTAATCAGAAAAGAAAAAGCTCAACTTTGACCAGCAAGGTCGCGAAGCACGCATCCTGCAGATTCACCTCATTCCATGGTGAGCAGAGCGGTCTGGGTTCAAACAACAGGCAGGTTAAGCAAAATCAAAAAGCAAAAAAAGAAAACTCAACATTAACCTTCCACGGTCCTGCTACGGCTCCCGATGATACCCATACGGAGGTTGTACTGTCACCTATGGCAGCTTCTGTATGACTGCCCCACCCTGGCTCCACGCGGTGTTGTTTGTTACGCATGAATAGGATATGGCAGGGGCGAATTTACCAGGTAGGCTTCGTTAGGCTCGAGCCTACCCTCCATTTTCAGCAAGAAACTATCAAATATGTATGCCTCAACCATGGTTATTGATGCACGAGATGTCAAAATTTTGTCGATGAGGGAAGCAAAATGTTGCTAGAATTGAGCTAAACTGAATCTCTTAACAATCTAAGGAGGAAAATATCACATTTGTAAGTGAATGACTAGTTTGTTCATCTATGTTTCAAAAATACATTGTGAACTGCGTTTTGTTGCCTTTTGAAACTATTTACTTAGTTCTTTGAGGCTACCCTATATTTCCATCCTGGATTCGCCACTGGGATATGGGACTCCCTACGTCTCAGTTGACTGATCGAAGAGATTAAGGAAGCGGATAATGATCAATTAGTCATTGCATAGTTGGGAGAGAAATCAACCGAGGTAGCGTGGTAACGGGTCTGCAATAGGTAACTGATGTGTATAGACGATGCACCCGCATACACAACATTATAGCTGAAAGTAGTATCACGTTTGCTTTGCATGATTACTACTAATAATTATTGCTGACATAGATAAAATAGGGACGCATAAACTGAATGGCTAGATGACATGGACCAATTAGATGATTTCTGACATGGACAACTTGCGTGTTTAGATAAATGAGTTAGTGAACTGATCTATTTAGTTATATAGGATATAGGATATAATATGTCATATTAAATTTGCATTCCATTCATTGTTTCCTTTTCACGTAGGCGTAGCTATCTTTATTTCAGTTAGTTTTGAAATGTATTTCATACGTGTGTTTGCTTGTTTTCTATATGATGCATGAAATGGTGTGGTTAGAATAATACTCCCTCCGTATTGAAATATAATATATTTTAGCATTTTCTCGACAACATGAATCTAACATATTTTAGTATAATATGCATATGAATCCACACTCTAAAATATGTTTAGATACGTTTGGTCTCCAAAATGGTAAAACATTTTATATTTTGATACGGAGTGAGCATAATTAGAAGCGTACGCGTCAATCACACCGCCACGCATCGAGCCCTCACACATACAGCTCCGTGGCTCTGTCCCCATGAATTACCGCCCTACTCAACCTTTTTGTGCTCGTGGTCGAGCTGGAAAGGGCCAAAAGCAAAATGGAACGGGTCTGCCAGCAAAGAAGGAAATTTCCGAGAACGAGTTGGACCTGGTCTCCGCGTAAGAAAAAGTTACTATTAGAACGAACTGGAATTATGAGAACGAGTACTATTAGAACGAACTGGAATTATTGAGCTGGCGTACGTACGTGTGAATTGTTTGTCAGTTTGTCACCAAAGCGACATGCTAGAGCTGCATTCAACCGGTCGAACCCGCCTCGGTCGGCGGGTGGATTGGCAGTCTGACAAGAAAGATAATGTTTAGAACCACAAGATTCAACGCAGGGAGCGATCAAGATGTACTCGTTAGCAAAATTAACCACACGACTTCAATGGAGCGATGTGGTTATCCATCGTATCCAGCGGCGGGCCCAGTGTTTTGAAAATTGGTATCTAAGATAATAATAAAAATATCAAGTAACGTAGAAAAATAGTGACAAAAACTATATAGAAAAATAGGGACAGAATACTACTACTCCAAGATCAGCTAATGCTCACTCACCTCCTTTAACCAACTGCACCACCCGCTCTTTATATGGAATTTAAACCAGAATTAATTGCTGTACAGTACTACTGCCCGCACCTGATTGTCTACGTGCATTCCACGTGAGCCTAGCTCGCATCGTGGACGCGGGTGCACCATCGCGCGAGGCAATCGCGTGGCCAATTAAGCCAGCTGTTAGGAATAATTAACATTGCTAAGTGAGCAGTTAAGATTGTATTAGTAATAACTGCCAGCAGTTGTTTTATTCCACCGTTGTCCAAACGCAAATTTCCCGAACGGGTGCCAGGCCCCTTCGGAAGGGAAGCATGTAAACCGATATTGTAAAGTGTCCGTTCAGACACTATATAAGGCCTAAACATTACATCAATAAAATCAATCATTCACTCTATTCTCTCTTACTCTTTACAAGTTACCATGCACGCGTCTTTGCCAAAGCAATAGGCTACAATAGAAGACAGAGAAAGGTGAGTAAAAGATGGCATTTCCGCAGAAACTGTTTTTTTTTTCCTTTGTTCGGTTGACTCTTCACACGTTATCATGTACACGTCTTTGCGAAAACAATAGGCTACAGTAGAAGACAGAGAAGAGTGAGTAAAAGATGGCTTTACTGTAGGAAATCGCTTTTTTCCTTTGCTCGGTTGCCTCTTCACACGTTATCAGGCACGCGCCTTTGCCAAAACAATAGGCTACAGTAGAAAACAGAGAAATGTGAGAGTACAAGATCGGTTTCCTCCGGAAACTCGTTTTTTTTTTCCTTTGCTTGGTTTGTGGGTAGGGAACACCATCGCTATGGCTTTCCTCGCCGGATTTTTTCTCTCGCTACCGCTCACCGCTGGAACGCTGGCCGTCGCCATCAGCGTCGCCCGGTCTGGAGCTGTGGCCTCCGCCGCTGGCACCCCAATGCTGCAACGTTCCTGGCAGTGGCATCCGCCGCCGCCTCCACGACAACCGCCTCAGCGGCAACCGCTGGGCACCCGAGCACTACAACCGCCACCGCTCCCCTGGAGGCTGGAGCACTAGGGCTGCTGTTCGCCGGGAACAGACCCAGTTCATGCCCCAGGTGTCCGCTTCCGAACCGGCCGTCGTCGGTGCCGTCCCTAATGTAGCCGCGAAAGAAGTGGTCGACGCCGAGAACAAGGCCTCTTCCTCTAACGCCATAGCGGACATCGACGAACTAATGCCGCCTCCGCCGGCCTTCGCCGTTTCGCCCATGGAGTTGTTGCTGGGCGGTCCAAGCGATTGGCTCGTCGACAATGCCGAAAACGAGTTCTGCGACTACTACATGTGCCACGGTTTCGGACGGTTCCCTCCCTTCCCGAACGACCTCCGACGAGAACTTCGCTCCGCCGGGCTACGACCTCGTGTCGGAGTTCTTCTTGCCGCCCGACGCGGTCCATACGAAGGTAGAGATGGAGGAGATCGAGGCCGTGGTGTCACACCCCAGATTTGGGACACTTGTAATACACGAGGGAGACCATTTTTGTGAGCCAACAAAAACTTTTAATGCCCTTGTGTAATCCAATATTATGTATTGAACCATGATTATCTATGCAATGCAAGCAAATTTGATTCAAAAAATCATTCACTTGTTTTCTGGATTGTTTTCCACTTGGTGTTCTTGTTATTATTCCTCAAAATTATTGTGGCAAGGTTTTATTCAACTTATAATTGATATTTGGTTTGTTTAGAATCAAGAAAACAATTTGGGCATAAGATTAATCCAATGTTTTCCTTAAGAATTTTTATAGAAACTCACTTCTGAAAAATAAGCCAATTAGGTGTTTTTCACCCTTGTAATCTATATGCTAGAAAGTCACATTTTGTGTTTTCTTGGCATGGATGTGACTTCTATTATATGGACTACAAAATGGTTAACTTGGTTTGAAAATTTGAATTACAGAAACAATCAATTGCTTGATGTTTTTGTGTTAAGAAAATAAGACACATTTAGTGTTTTCTAGAAAACAGAGAAAAACCGAAACTAGCTGTTTTTCCACCTTGTTTTCATTGATCATTTGAACTTCAAATTTGGTTTCTTTTGCTGTTACTGAAATTAGTAATGTTGCTTAACACAACCATACTTGGAAAACAAAATTTGAATATGATTTGGTTCATAAAAACAACAGCAACATATGGCTAATCCACTCTGTTAAACCAACACTTGGAAAATTTCTAAGTCATTACTGAAACTGATTTTTTCTCCAGAAACAGTGAAATGGCACCAAATTCAAATGCTTGTAACTTTTATTTGGATGATCCATTTGCTGCACGGTTTGGAACTTCTAGAAGCCTAGTCAGCACCCATCATTTCTATCCCTTAGTCACCAAAGCACTTTGACCACAGAGGGCGAGAGAGGGTGAGATTCAGAGGTGAAAACGGGAGGGAGAGGCATGGGCTCTCTGACAGAACTTGCCACTGTCGCGTGCCACAGTGCGCCCTGCCTATTTTCTTTCGTTTCTTTGCCTTTGCAACCATTGACCACTCCAAGTCGTCCCCTGGGCGCTCCCAAGGGGCAAGGGCACGACATGGGCACGCCAGGTCGCGCACGGGCGCGTCTCACTGACGCCCGAGGCCACCCGGGCGTGCACACGGCCGCCCCGCTCCTATATAGCCACAACCAAGGGCCACGCCCCTATATAGTTCGAAGAGGATGTATATCCTGTATGCGATGCATTTCTTGTACTCGAGAATCGAGAAAATAAAAATGCCTGTTTGTTTGGCTGTTTTCGCAGAAGGATGTGGCTCAGTTGCTTGGCTCTCCCGAAAGCTCAGGGCCAATTAATTGCATCTAGGGAAAAAACAGTTCTGGCATACACAGATTCAAGACCTCCGACTCGAATCCGGTGAGGTGATCATTGCGACTGGGCCGTAGAGGTCTTACCGAGTCGAACTTAACCTAATAGGGTACCCGGCGCGTCCGCTAGGATTTTTCTTCGTGTTGTTGACACGGAATTTACCGGAGGACGCAGCTTAAGTGCGATTCCAGGCCCTCAAGAGATATCTTTTGGGTCTTACCTTCGTATTCGAAAGAAATACGGCATCCAGATGTGCATAGTCGGCCGAACAATCC
Organism: Alopecurus myosuroides; assembly: GCA_028641055.1. Lineage (NCBI taxonomy): Eukaryota > Viridiplantae > Streptophyta > Magnoliopsida > Poales > Poaceae > Alopecurus > Alopecurus myosuroides. The sequence goes on along the minus strand of JAPCYS010003662.1, from coordinate 2,248 downwards.
AGGAGATTGATGTGTGTACATCGTATAAGTTTTATCCAGGGATGTTTCGGATGAAGATTTCTCCCATGATTTTGTGCACAGCGTTTTTTGTGCTTTGTAGTCTTCTTTCCATACGAAAGAGTTTTCGTGTTTGGAAATCTTGTCATGCCCATTTGAAAGGAAATTTCGTATCTGGGGCTTTTATGCGAGAGAATTTTCGCGTCATAGTTTGCCCATACGAAGTAATTTCGTGTTTGGAGCTTTATGCGAAGGAGTTTTCGCGTCTTGATTTGGCCATACGAAGTATTTTCGTGTTTGGGGCTTTATGCGAAGGAGTTTTCGCGTCTTGATTTGTCCATACGAAGTATTTTCGTGTTTGGGGCTTTTATTCGAAAGAATTTTGAGCCTGATGATGTTCACAATGACGGCATAGAGCACTTTATCCTCCCGATGGGCCATGACGGAGCGAGAGCAGAGGCGCTGGTCCACCTTGTCAGCTTTTTGACCGGAAACGAGACGTCGTTTCCGGTTTTTACGCGAACTGCGCGCAGTAATTGCGCACGATCTACTGTTAGGATCGTGGCACGAAACAGCCTCCACCGCCCTTTCGTTTCAACTTCACGCGTGGCAGCCTCGATGGGCGCCACGTTGCTCGATCAGCGGCCAGGATTGGGTGGATCCGTGTATAAATGTGGCCCTTAGGTAAACGGTGAAAATTTCCCGTCATTCGCTTCCAGTCTTCGTCTTCCTTGCGCCCATCTCTCTCTGTGAGCTTCGCACCAGCACCCATGGCAGGAGGCAAGAAACGCGGCGCTGCAGTCTCCTCCTCGCAGGCGCCCGAAGAAGTTCCCATGGCACCCGCTCCGCGCTCCGGCGACTGGCGTTCTGCTAACACCACACAGAAGAGCATCAAGGAGATGCAGATGGAGGGATTGCTGCCTCCCGACGCCGAGAAGCGAGTTCGCCTCGGCAAAAAGGAAGAGGTACCCAAGCCCCGCGCAAACGAACGCGTGATCTTCGCGGATCACGTCTCGCGCGGGCTCTCACTCCCCCTCCATCCCTTCTTCATGGCATTCCTGTATGTCTACGGCATATAGCTCCACGACCTGCCTCCGAACGGGGTGCAGCACATTTCATGCTTCATCTTGCTCTGCGAGTGCTTTCTCGGGATTCGCCCGCACTGGGGCCTTTGGAAGGCTCTGTTCAAGGTGCGTGCTTTCCGCGAGAGGTCGCCGGTGGAAACCGAGCTTGGAGAGACGCTGCGCACCGGCGGCTTCGGAATCCAGGCGAAATCGGACACCCTCTACTTCGACATGCAACTCATCGACTCCGCGCAAGGGTGGAGGAAGAAGTGGTTCTATATCATCGATAACAGCGCGGGTGGAGTTAACGAATTCCACCTGTTCGCTGTCTTGAAGAGGCGGAAGTCTTGGGCGCACAGACTCTCAGTCGAAGAAAGCCGCATCGTCGCCCCGCTACTCGCCAAGGTTGCAGCACTCCGTGATCAAACTGCGGGGGTTGCGCTGAACAGCTTGCATCTGGCGAGTACGTTTCTCAAGCGCAGGATCCAGCCCCTGTAGGATAGGCCCTCCACCATGTGGGAATATCAGGGCGTCCAAGACCCAAGCCACGTGAGCCGATAGGAACTCTTGAATGCTGAATTCGAGAAGAAGATAGCGGCCATCACCAAGCTGAAGGTGGGCGAGGACTTCCCCGACTGCTCTGTCGCCCCGTTCGAAGCTTCGAGGCCTCCTCCATCCGAAGTAAGTTCAAATATTTTTCTGTCTCGGTCCTTTCTTTTGTTCGAATGTTTGTCGACTGAATTTCTTCTTTCGTTTTCTTCTTGTAGAGTCTCGCGGTGGTCACCTGCTACCCGCCAGTCTCCGGCGAAGAGGCTTCGGACCTGTTGGCGAGCAACCTGGATGTTTCCGTCGACACCAGCGTTGCCGACGCCGATTCGAGCTCCGAGAATGATTCCTCGGATGACGTGGAAGAATCGGGTAGCGATCTTCGCCACCGCAAATGTCGTCGAGCGGGAGACGATGAGGCCACCTCCAAGGATAATTCCTTGGGTGGGGGATCTGACAAAGAGCCCCTCATCGTGACCCCACTAAGTGTGCGCGCTCCTCCCGCTCCCCAGCCGAAGATCCAGACCGCCTGGGACGCGGATATGTTGGACGATGAAGATGATGACGAGTAAGTTTTTCCTTCTTTGTTCTAGTCAAACGTTTCCTTCTTGTTCCTTCCGACATTGTTGTTTTCCTTCATG
>JAPCYS010001725.1:0-93369 GCA_028641055.1 Alopecurus myosuroides | reverse complement strand
TTCTCTTGATTGGTGATTAAAACGCCAAAAAGAAACACACCCCTCATCCAACGACTCACGTTAAGGAGGGGCATGTCGATAGATAAACAAGGCACAATACACATAATGGCAACATTGATCTAAATCTAAACGGAGAGCATAGATCTAAATAAACAAGTCAGTACATAATCGTAGTTGTCGTAGTCTTCGCCGTCGTCGTCACTATCGTCGGATGGTGCTCTGGACTCCCTCGGAGGATCACGACTCCAGGACTAGGCGTGAGGGTAGCGCAAGCGGGGGTTATCGCCATCCCTGATGTAGTTCATGATGCTCTAAAGAGTCCTCCGCCGCCCCACCACAGCCGACGACCGCCTCGTTGAAGTTCTAAGGAGCGGGCCGTTCTCCTCGTACCTGGCGAGCGCACTGTCACGCCGATTAATGAAGAAGAAGTCCCAAGTAGGGCGGTAGTCAGGATTCCAACTGGGAATTCTCTGCTGCTCCGGCGTGAGCTCGTGGTAGTAGTGGTTCGTGATGGCCGCCCGACGCGCCACACCTTGAGGATGAGGAGGGACCGGCACTCCTCCGGCGCTCAGCATCCAACCGGGGAACGCTGTAGCCGGCGGGCAGGTAGTTCGAGGCGGAAAGTGCCTCCGCCTGGATGAAGGTAAGTGGGTACGGTAGAGCCATGAGAGAGTTTATATGTTTTTATGCCAATTGTGGCAATGCATACATATATATAGTGAGAAGAAAACAGATCCCTTAGTCCCCGCCTGTTTTACCAACCGGACGAAATGGTTCGGGTTTTGTTGGGAAACGGATCGGTCCCTTTAGTCCCGGCCTGTTTTACCAACTGGGACAAAATGATTAATGGTTTCGTTTGGACCAATCAGAAAGAATCACACGGATCGTGTGTTTCTTTCAAACGCTTGTGAGTCGTTGGATCAGGGGTGTGTTTCTTTCGAGCTGTTGTGAGCCGTTCGATCAGGGCTAACGGTGTGTTTCTTTCGAGCGGTTGTGAGCCGTTGGATCAAAACCCTAGCACAACACTTTGTGAGCCAGAGGACCCTATATATAGCCCACCTTCATACACCAGTCAGTTCATCGACCAAATACAAAACATCCGGATTCGCCCGCATACGTCCTGCGTGCATTTGGTATGCATATATGCACTCAGTAGCCACGGCAGGGCTGTATGCTGGCGATACCTATTGTTGTTTCTACATCCCCCTTTAAGGTTTTGATACATCATTCAGTTCATCGACTAAATACAAATCATCCGGATTCTCCATCATACGTCCTGCCGTGCATTGGTAGGCATATATGCACTCAGTAGTCACGTAGGGCTATGATGGCGATACCAATTGCTTTGTTGTACATCCCCCCCCCCTTTAAGGTTTGATACAACATTCATTCATCGACCGAATACAAATCATCCGATTCGCCATCATAACGTCCGACCGTTTTTTTATATGCGCTCTATAGCCACGGTCGGGAGTATGATGGCGATACCGATTGTTTTGTTCTACATCCCTCTTGAAGGTTTGACAAAAGGTTTGATATATCATTCAGTTCATCGACCCAATACAAATCATCCGATTCGCCATCATACGTCCGACCGTTCTTTTGATATGCATATATCACTGAATAGCCACGGTCGGGCTGTATGATGCGATACCGATTGTTTTATTCTACACCCCCCTAAAAATCACCCGATGCCTTGTATGCGACAAAACTATGTAAATGCATGGAGTTATTATAATTTGGTCTGAAGTGCACATATTATAAATTTAACGTACCTGTTCTGTATTGAAACATGTGGAGTTTATTTGAAACATAAAGGATATAATGGAAAACAAAATAAAACAATAGAAAACATAAAGAAATAATGAAAAACTTAAAGAAAACAATAGAAAACAAAAAAGGTAACAACGGAAAGCAATATAAAACATAAAGGAAAACTATAGAAAACATAAAAGAAATAGTAGAAAACAAAATAAAACAAGAGAAAACAAAATAAAACAATAGAAGACATAAAGGAAAACAATAGAAAACAAAATAAAACAATAGAAAACATAAAGGAAAACGAAATAAAACATAAAACAGGCATTCGTCCTGTTTTTGCAAACAACCGGGACGGATGCCCCCTACTGAGTGCGTTACAACGTACCCCCCCAGGGAAAAAAAAATTAGGCATCCGTCCCGTTGGTAGGACCAACCGGAACGAAAGGGGATTTCGTCCCGATTGTTCCTACCAACCGGACGCATGCCCGTGCCTACATACGCGTCTCCTTCCCCTCCCCAAATTCATAACCACGCGCAAGAACGACGAACCCACGCCGCCAGGCTGCTCAAATTCCTCGTCGCGCCGGATGCAGCCGTCGCCGCACGCCCCCGTCGCGCCGCCCGCGCGCGTCGCCCTCGATCCCGTCGCGCATGCCGCCCTCGATCCCGTCGCGCGCGCCGCCCTCCGTCGCGCTGCCACTAGCTCGCGTGCGAGGCACCTCCATTGCCCCGTGCGCCGCACTTCTCCGTCGCGCCGCCCTCGATCCCGTCGCGCGCGCCGCCCTCGATCCCGTCGCGCGTGCCGTACGTCCTCCTCCGTCGCGCCACCACTAGCCCGCGCGCGAGGCGCCTCCACTGCCCGCGCCGGTCGCCGCCCTCCGTCGCGCGCCCGAGAAGAGGTAAGGCTTGCCTTCCGTCGCGCCCTACAAGGCTTTTTTTTTTGTTTATTTTACTTACTTTTTTTTTTTTTCTATTAGTGTTAGCAATGTTTAGAATCATTAGTTATGAATTATTACAAATGTTAGGAATTTTAGATTACTTAGAAATTTTAGATTTGTTAGAATTGACTTACAAATTTTAGTGTTAGAAAATTAAACTTAGAAAAAATTTAGTGTTAGAAAATTAGACTTAGAAAAAATTTAGTGTTAGAAAAATTTACAAATAAAAATTTACTTAGAAAAATTACTTAGGTATTTTACTTAATTACGGAATATTAACTTCGTGTGAACTTGTTTTTAGGTCATGTCTCTGTTGGACCCGCCGGGCGATGTGCGGGGCTGCGCCCCGCCGGGCTGGCACTGGGAGCTCTTAGTACCGGGGCACGCGTCTTGGTGGGATATCCGGTGACGTGGTCGACCCGGTTTATTCTTTGGTGGCCATCGCGTGGGCCACGCTCGTGCGGAGAGCCGGCCCCTGAGGAGGTGGTACAACAACGTATCAGGAGGAGGAGCACGTTCGTCGCTACATATAGTTGCTCGATAGGCAGTATAGCAGCAGTTGGTCGATTATTCGTAGGGTTCCTTACCACGTGAGCTATGACCCTGTGAGGTTCCTTACACTAGTAGGGAAAGCCTTATAGCCACCAGCTTATCGCTGGCGAACATGTTTTTTGGTTAGCCAGCGCTAGTACCCGCTGGCGAACGCCATTTCCTATTCACCAGCGCTACAGATACTACCGCTGGTGAACAAGCCGATGGTTCGCCAGCGCTACGAGTGGGACCCACCTGCGCGCGCACCAGCACCTCCTTGAACTACCGCTGGTGAAGAGGCCCGGGTGTTCGCCAGCGCTAAGATTACTACCCTGGCGAACAGCCCTGCCTGTTCGCCAGCGCTAACATGTGGCCCAGTACGCATGTTAGCGCTGGCGAACAGGCAGGGCTATTCGCCAGCGGTAACCTGGGCAGATAAGGCATAAATGGTCCACCCCCACACTTTCCCCTCTCCACTCTCCCTTCTCCACCTTGTCCTCCTCCTCTCTCTCTAGCTCGAATTTATGCCAATTTCTCCACCCTTGCAATCTCTTTTGAACCAACTAAAATTATTTTAGTTGGTATATATGTTTATCTCCCTCCTAACACCATTTCCTACCCAAAGTTTCCCCTTCCTAGCATCTAGATCTAGAATTACAACCCCCTCTCCCCAAAGCTCCATAATTCTCCGGAATATCATCATGTAACCATCTATTCATTTGAGGTGGGATGAATGCCAATATATAATTAAATGAGTTTGTATATATGAATCTTGTCCGGATACAAGCGATATGCTATATGTGTGAAATTTCACAAGATTCAAATATGGTCGTGTGATAGAGACTTTAAATGTGTGCAATTTGTTGTGGAATGAAAGTGAGTAGCCAACTATCGCCGGAATGTTGATTCATTTCCGTCTAGGCATAGTTTGGCACTCCCTAATAACCTCCTATTTGAAGGAAGGTCATGCCAATTTTTCGTGAATACGACAGAAGTGAAATTTTGGATATGAAAATGATTGCCACTTTGCCGGAATGTTGATTCATTTCCATCTCGGCAAAGTTTGGCACTCCTCTAACCTCCAATTTGTAGGAAGGTCATGCCGATTTTTTCGTGAATATCGATATATATATATTATGTTTGGTTCTAATATAATTATATTGGCGCGCTCTCGAGCAGGCGACATATAATGGTGGTCGTTAAGAGTGAACGTGTCATGAATAGTTACTTGAGACACGCGAGAGAAGACATGTTACAAAATGGCCGCAAGGAGATACGATGTCCATGTCGAAAGTGCAAACTAGGGGGCTTGCTCAATCCCTTTACCGGAGACTTGCTCAGTCACCTCCTTAGGTATGGTTTCATGGATGGGTATAACAGTCAGTGGGTAAGTGATGATGAAGATGATGAACTCCATGGGGCGGCGGTGGTAGGAAATGATGTGCAACATGAGAATAACAACGATTGACTAGAACTACAACAGGACCAAGATCAGCCTCATGACACCGCACATGATCACGGAGAAGATGCTGAACAAGACGTGGAAGAAGATCACTAGGACATAGGACACCCCTAACGGAAGTTGTGCGTGACGCTCATCTGAAAGAACTGCTTTTGAGAAAGACGACTAACTGGATATCTGCTGCTAGAGAGCAATCAAAGCTGGCGCAACTAGGGATAGACTCGAAGACACCGTTGTATGCAGGCTGCGGTCCGGGAGAGTCCCGCCTGAGAGTGGCCCTCGATATTCTGCAGATGAAGGAGATACAAATGGAGCGACATAAGCGTCGATGCAAGCCTGCAATACTGGCACGATGTCTTTCCAGAGGGCAAAACCTGTCCTAAAAGTTGCGACGAGGCCAAGAAGTCGTGTGCCTCTTTTTTTACCTCACGAAAAATACCATGTGTGCATCACTGATTGCTACATTTATCGGAAAGAGGACGCAAACAAAACCATTTGTCCAGTGTGCAACGCCGCTCGATACAAGAAAGGGAAGAAAAAGCTCCTCGAAAAGTTGTGTGGTACTTTCCACTCATTCCCCATCTGCAACGGTATTTCGCGGACCGCAAGGAAGCAGAGCTCATGCGCTGGCACGCGAAAAGGAGGAATAAAGTACTGAAAGATCCAAATCGGAGCGAAAATTAGAAAAAGAACGCCTATCTCAATCTGACGGGGGGTCCTCGGCGACGACGAACAAGGACCCGTATGACACCCCTTTTATTAGGGCGCTTAACGCGATGAAGGGAGTGCCCCTTGACAAGAAGCCACATCGTGGCCATGTGCATGACCTCGGAAAGGGTCATCGGCATGCGAACTACTACCCGGACACCAAGGAGAAGAGAAAGGAGCGGAACAAGGCCCCGGAGAAGACGGTCGACGTGCTTGTCAACGAGAGGCTCAATGATCTCCTCCCTACCATCTGTGCGTCCGTTGCTCAGTCTTTAGCGCCGTGGATGGCAGGTGGAAGACATGGGCCGCTCCCCGAGATAAACATAGCCCAAATGGTGCCCCCAGCGGCGCAGAACGTGGCCCCCGTCGTGGCGCCTGCTGCGCAGAACGTGGCCCCCGTCATGGCGCCTGCTGCACAGAATGTGGCCCCCATTGTGGCGCCTGCTGCGCAGAACGAGCCGGCCCCCAACCCTCATCCGGAAGGTCACAAAGATCCGTCGCCGCCCCGCCACGTCTCTTCAACGCCGCCGCCGACACTTAGGCGGTCCATCCCCCTTGTCCGAGCTCAATGCCCTCACGGTAATTCAACGTCCACTGCTTAATTATATATTATGACTTGATTCATGACGGCCTTAGTCTCTAACAACGATCGCGCCACGTTTCGCCGGCCGACGAGACGGGATGCACATTGCTCCTTCGTGTGAACAACGAGTTAAAGGACGTGGCCAAAGGAAAAATCATAACACCTCTCAACCAGGTATCCCACGTTCGTATGCCCGAGGACGTGTTCAGAGTGACATTAAGTTGGGTGCTCCCTGGTTGCGGTGCTCTCGAACCTCCAAACCAACCACCCGCAGCTGACAGCGAGTTGAACATGGAGCAATGCTTGGTTTGGCCATTGACCTGGCCAAAATCACTAATTCGTTTGGAAAGTACCCTGTCAACACTCCAACACCGGTCCAGGGGTCGGGGCACCCGAGCCAACACAAGGATTTCTCACCTACAAAGTCTGTGCAACACGACGGCGACGATGCTGAAGATGAGAACCCCAATGACTACCTCGTCGACGATCCTTACGAGGGGGCACCCGGCCTGGATAATCCTTACGAGGGGGCGCCCGGCCTGGATGATCTTGATAAACTTCTCTTGCCAGCGGAGGAAGCGGATAAATATCGATGCACAAAGCGTCTTTTCTCTTCTCAAGAACCGGCAGCCCCCGAGCAAGAAGCCATCAGCCAGGATGCCCTCAAAGAGGCGGTAGCAGATGTATTTCATCAGAATCAACCTAAGATCAAGTATGCATGGAAAAGAACTACGGAGGGGACCAAGTCTAAGCCATAGGCGGAACGGGTATTGGACAGGATACCCATACACGACTGGCATCAGATCCATGAGTTGGGCAAACCGATGCTTCCGCCAAGGTTGGCCTCCTTGCTGACAGGTGATATGCTTAGCGTCCATGACGGTGTTCACTTTATGGAGACGCTTCTCAAAGACAAAAATCCAACGCTGCCGGTTTTGATCGCAAAGGTGCCATCTACGGTGGGATTTGTCACTGAAGGCAACGCAAACAAGATCATCGTGAGATTTGACGACATTTTTCGGATGTTCCACATGAAATCCCTCCACTCGTCAATCATCCGTCTGTTTACGCTCAGTTTGGCGCATCAACTATCCATAGAGAATGTCAAAAACATCGGGCTAGCAGACCCCTACTACATGCACGACATGTACTTGAACAACCCCAAGGGTAGGGAAAAAGCGGCAAAGTTCCTCCAACAAGTGTTGCTCAATAACCATATGAACAACAGGATCACCCTCGTGCCTTACTTTCCCGAGTAAGTTATATTTCCCATCTTTACATAAGTTTGCGCATACACAATTTTTGAGGATTATATATATGGACTCTCCTGTTTTGCGCAGAAACAAATACGCACCCTCATCATGCTCTACCCGAGATACGCACACACAGTATATCTCGACTCCGGAGTAGGATGAAGAGAAGAAATACTCCCTCATCAAGTCTATTCTCAATGATGCTTTGGACGGCTACATCAGGGGGAAGGATTCTGCGACAGAAGAAACAAATTCAAGGCAAATATGTGTTCTGACACAGAACAGAGTTTCCCTGTCCCAAGCAGGCGCCAGGCGGCCATATGGAGGCATGGTACCGCATCCAACACATGACGGAGATCGTGAAGGACCAACATAGTCTACAATACATGTCTGCTGTGGACAAATGCTCTCGCAGCATCGTCGAATGGTCTGATGCTGAATTCAGACAAAACTTTGGTCGCATCCAACGCAGGCTCTGCACAATCATCTATAAGGATGTAGTAACTAAAGACTCGTTCCACTGGAACTCCCCACCATCTAACAATGATTTGCGACAATGTGTGCTAGAGCACACTGACGACAGACCATTCAACTCGTTATAAGGTGCTCTTCCGTTCCCGTCGGAGAAGAAACAGAAGATCACAACATCGAGGAAGAAATGATCGACAGTATGTATTCGATTCGTGACGAATTGCTCCTAATAAGAAATTGTGATTTCCTTTGCCGGTCTAATGCTTTTATCTTGGTCTACAGAGAGATGAAGAAGTGGACGGCGCGCTGGCCCTAGCGAAAGATCGCAAGCGGAGGCGGAAGTTAAAGCGGAGGCGGACCGCATATATAGTCTTGTTTGCGATTGATCTCTATATTGCGCGTTAGTTGTATGGATGTCATACTTTTGTAATCGTTAAACTAATTAGATGGCTATATTTTGGGTTCGAAATCTTCCGACATAAACTGTTATTGCGATCAATGTGTATCATACTTATGAGAAGGATGCATATGTATCGATGTGTTAATTTCGTTATCGATGTGTTAATTTCGTTATGGACGGATGCATATGTATCGATGAGTGATTTATATGTGTGAACTTTATAAATTGCATAAATTGAATGTATTTGCACCTGTATAGTATAATACCATAATATACAAAATGTTATACGAAAATAATAATAAAAATACAAACATGGGAGACTTACCGCTGGCGAACCAAACTGCTACCGCTGGCGAACAGTACCGCTGGCGAACCTAGGAGCTACCGCTGGTGAACATTACCACTGGCGAACAAGGCCCTTCGCCAGCAGTAACATATACTACCGCTGGCGAAGTGCTGTTCGCCAGCGGTAACCTGCTACCACTGCCGATGTAGCGCTGGCGAATAGGGCTTCGCCAGCGGTAGGCCATAATGTTCGTCACTGGTAGGGGTTTTACTACTATTTGCATGTGCCAACTGATGTGCATTGGATGGCAGTGAAAAGGATTATCAGATATTTGAAACATACTATACACCTCGATATGTCTATTCGGATCATCTTCCTTGCTTGTGAGTGCATTTTCAGATGCAAACTGGGCTGGATGTTCAGATGATCGTCGTTCTACAGGAGGGTTTGCTGTTTTCTTTGGTCCCAATTTGATATCGTGGAGTGCTAGGAAGCAACCAACAGTTTTCTCGCTCTAGTACGGAAGCTGAATATAAGTCTCTGGCTAATGCCAGAGCAGAAGTTATTTGGGTACAGTCCATTCTGAGAGAGATAGGTGTACCACAGCCCAAGGTAGCATGTTTGTGGTGTGATAACCTTGGAGCAACATAATTATCAGCTAATCCAGTGTTTCATGCAAGAACCAAGCACATCGAGGTGGACTTTCATTTGTTTGAGAGCGTGTTGCAAACAAAATGTTGGATGTGAGGTTCATTCCTTCTGGAGATACGGTGGCTGATGGTTTACTAAACCCCTTCCTATGAAGCAACTCGAGAACTTCAAACAACATCTGAATTTCATAAGCTATGTTTGAGGGAGAGTGTTAGAAGAGTTGCAGATATGTACAACATGTTTAAACTTAACTTGTAGTCCAAGTGTAGATAAGATAGTTAGAGGCCGTACACGGTTTAACTTGTCAATATGTAAATTGTTATGATGCCCTTCGTGGATATATAATGAGAAGCCAGGCAACCCGAGAGGGATACACCGAACCAATCCAATCTCATAGTTTTATACGTATGTGCTTCACTTGTCAGTGGAAGTATTAAAAGAATGCACATATGAATAGGTCACATGTTCTCTAATTGCCTCTAACTAACCAGCTACAGGGCATTGCCCATACGTGCATAGGTTGTTTAAAGAAATATTGGTTGGCATGAAATTAATGGAAGAGAAGCAGTCATTTCCCACTATATATTGCAAAGGGCTAGTGTTAGTTTGTGTGGGGAGTAGCAAGCAACAACTGTATACTCAACATGTTGTTCCTCTCCCATGACTCCTGGTATATCCTTCATATCTATCTAAATAGGCTTGGGAGCAACCAGGAACCGACGAACCCCGTTACAACACTAGAACGTGCACGGCCTAAAATTTTTTGGTTGGTCCTGAAATCCGCATTGCTCGGTTGAGTACAGCTCGACTAAGATCAGGAATGAGCTGAGGGAAGCTGGCCGTTTCGAGCCAGTCCCCGCTGGATCGGAACCCATGCAATACTACATAAGAGGCAACATAGACGAAAATGTTGTGCCGCCAAGAGTTGCTGGGTTGCTAAATAGGACCTCCAATGGCTAGCTCTCTGTGCCGTTGAGCCAACTAGCACTAGTGGAAACAACCCCTTTCGTCCAGGGGGCCTGGGGCATCTGTCCCGGTTGCACAAAAACCCGGACCAAAGATATGCATTGGTCCCGGTTCGATCGCCCCAGGCAGCAGAAACCACTGGGGGCATTCGTCCCGGTTCGTGGGGAGGCATTGGTCCCGGTTTGTGGCACGACCCGGGACCAATACCTAGCCACAGGCCACGTGGCACGCGCATGGGCATTGGTCCCGGTTTGTGGCACGACCCAGGACCAATACCTAGCCACGGACCAACAAATAGTCTTTTTATCCACCCCATTCAACCAATTTCCAAACGCATTTGTAATATTGGTTGAAGATATTTTCTCTCCAAAATCAGAAATACAAGCTAACCCTAAGTAGAAGAAGTTGCGCTTAATGTCCGGCCACGATATTCGTCTCCGTTGCACACTCCCAACAAAAAGAAGCATTCACATTAGACGGTTGCGTTAATGTCCAACCACTCTCTATCCTCCTCTTTTTGAAGGTCGACCGCCAACACATTTCAGAAACGAAGCGCCAGTCCATCTTCCTATTGGCGTTTTGCGACTCGTACGTGCCGGCGGCCACATGAGGTCAGGCATCGACGCTGCAAAGTATGCATACACATTACGAGGGGGACATTCATTTCGATAGATAAACACGGCACATTACACATAATGGCAAACTTGGATCTAAATCTAAACGGAGAGCATAGATCTAAATAAACAAGGCAGTACATAATGGCAAGAGTGCATCGATCCCGCCGCCGCCTAGTCATACTCCTGCCTAGGCGTATAGTACATGTACTCGTAGTCGTCGTACTCGCCGCCGCCGTCGTCACTATCGTCTGACGGTGCTCTGCACTCCCTCGGAGGATCACGACTCCAGGACTGAGGGTAGCGCAGGCGGGGGATATCGCCGGCCCTGATGTAGTTCATGACGCTCTGTAGAGTCCGGCCGGACCACCATAGCCGACGATCGGCCTCGTGAAAGTTCCTACGAGGCAGACCGTCCTCCTCATACCTGGCGAGCGCCGTCTCACGCCGATTGATGAAGAAGGCATCCCAAGTATGCTGGTTATCGGATGTCAACTGGGATCTCTCCGCTGCTCCGGCGTGAGCTCGTGGTAGTAGTGGTTCGTGATGGCCGCCCGACGCGCCACACCTTGAGGAAGAGGAGGGACCGGCACTCCTCCGGCTCTCACCATCCAACCGGCGGGAACATTGTAGCCGCACGGGCAGGGGTAGTTCGAGGCGAAAAGTGCCTCCGCCTGGATGAATGTTAGAGTGGGTAGGGTAGAAGCCATGAGAGAGTGGTGAGTTTGTATGTGTTTATGCCAATGGTGTGGCAATGCATACATATATATATAGCGAGAAGAAAACATCCCTTTAGTCCCGGTTGGGGACACCAACCGGGACTAAATGGGTTAGGGTTTCGTTTGGACCAATCAGATAGAATCACACGGATCGTGTGTTTCTTTCAAGCGCTCGTGAGTCGTTGGATCCGGGTGTGTTTTTTTCGAACTGTTGTGAGCCGTTCGATCAGGGGTGGTGTGTTTCTTTCGAGCTGTGAGCCGTTGGATGAGGTTTTCTTAACCATTGGATCAAAACCCTAGCTCAACACTTTGTGAGCCAGAGGACCCTATATATAGCCCAGCTTCATACACCGTCAGTTCATCTCCCATATACAAAAACATCCGATTCACCATCATACGTCCAGCCGTGCATTTGGTATGCATATATGCACCCAGTAGCCACGGTCGGCTGTATGATGGCGATACCGTCTGTTTTATTCCACACCCCCTAAGGTTTGATACATCATATACTCAGTTCAACGAGCAAATACAAAACATCCGGATTCGCCATCATACGTCCAGCCGTGCATTTGGTATGCATATATGCACCCAGTAGCCACGGTCGGGCTGTATGATGGCGATACCGTCTGTTTTGTTCCACACCCCCCTTAAGGTTTGATATATCATATACTCAGTTCATCGAGCAAATTCAAAACATCCGGATTCGACATCATACGTCCTGCCGTGCATTTGGGTCAGTGTTTAACACATTCACCCCCCCCTTTAACACATTCATCCATGCATGCTTGGGTCAGTGTTCACTTTGAGCTCGGGTAGTAATGTGCACGGAACATCATCCGCGGCGTCCGAGCACGACAGAACAGAATGTTTACCGCATCCCCCTCGGTGTTCGTTTGTTTTCTCTTTTTAATAAAAGAATTTGTATTCCGGCGACATTGCGGCGCGTTAGCGCGTCTGTTTTCTGTTTAATGTAATTATTACTAATTTTAAAACAATATAAGATATTTATATTTAAATTAAGTGCAAATAGTGAAATAGTTAATAGTTTGAATAGTTAGAATAATTATTTAGGTAAACAAAAAACGGATTTGAATTATTTACGCCATTTCAAACAATTTTAATGTTGTAATTTTTTTCTAATATGAAAGTATATAAAAGTTATTCACGTGCATATTTAAGATATTCAAATTTTGGCGCTAAAACAATTGGCGCGTCGGCCCACTGGTCCCGTCGTGCGCGACCAGCCGGGCCTTTCGTCCCGGTTGTTGCCACCAACCGGGACGGAAGGGGCTTTCGTCCCGGTTGTTGCCACCGACCGGGACGAAAGGGTCATAGGATATATACACGTCACCGGATCCCTCAGTTCCAGACCGCGCGCAGGGACGAAATCGACGCCGCCAGGCTGCCCATTTTTTCCGTCCCCCGCGCGCCGCCCCTCGTCCCGTCGGCGTCCTCCTCTGCGGCGCCGTCCCCCGCCGTCCCTCGGTCCCGTCGGCATCCGCGCCGCCCCTCGCCCCCGTCGGCATCCTCCTCTGTGGCGTCGAGTCGAGCGCACCCGCCCCTCGGTCCCATCGGCATCCGCGCCGCCCCCTCGCCCGTCCTCCTCTACCGTGCCACCCCTCGATCCCGTCGTCCCCCGTGCCTCCCTCCTCTGCAGCGCCACCCGTCGATCCCGTCGCCCCCCCGCGCCGCCGCGGCCCCACGCCGGCCTCCACCACCCCCACGCGTCGCCCCTCGATCACGTCGCTACACCGCGCCGGCCTCCACCGCCCCGCGCCGCCGCTGCCCCGCGCCGCCGGCCCGCCGCTGCCCCAAGAGGAGGTAAGGCCTGCCTCCATCTCGCCCTAACCTGGGGCCTTTTTTGTTTTTTTTTTATTTTTTACTTAATTACTGTTTTTTATTATTGCTAGAATTATTAGTTTACAAATGTTAGAAAATTTAGATTAGACTTACAAATTTTAGATTTGTACGTTTATAATTGATATAGGAAATTTAGGTATATTAGAATTATTAGCTATGAATGTTAGAAATTTTAGATTAGACTTAGAAATTTTAGATTTGTACGTTTAGAATTGATATAGAAAATTTAAGAATGTTAGAATTATTAGTTATGAATGTTATAAATTTTAGATTTGTACGTTTAGAATTGATATATGAAATTTAAGAATGTTAGAATTATTAATTATGAATGTTAGAAAATTTAATTAAGATAGTGTTACAAATTTAAAAATGCTAGAAATGTTATCGTACGTTTAATTATTTCATGAATATATGTTGCTTTTTTGTGTATTATCTATAAGCAATTTTGATGAAATTAATTGATCATTAGTTAATTATTATGTATAAGCAATTTTAATAAAATGGATCTGAAATATATACTCTTTTTGTATAGTATGGAGCCAAGAGACGAACATGCCGAAAATATGATCGAGGGTTTAATCCGCGGGCCCGACGAGACCGATGTGAGCCAGTGGATGAACGACTCCGGTGAGGGAGATCCGGTGCTCACCCAGGGACGACTCCGATGAGGGAGAAGCCGACGGCTCCGATATGGGAGCAGCCGATGGCTCCGGTGGAACCATACAAATTACAAACACCGGCTCCGAGGTGCATATATATATGTTAATTAATGAAGCATCCATTGTCTATATACATGTATTAACAGTCTTTATAATTTTTAGCCATCCGGTTCAAGTATATCAACCGGAAAAAAGACTAAACGAGGCGCAACAAAGAAGTTGAAAGATACAGAAAGATACATGATCGACACGATCGCAGCAGACGACGCACCCGAGCTTCCCGCTGATGTTGCCCAAAAATTTGTGAAGCAATGCGGAGTGCTAGTTAGAGATCACATCCCGATCACTGTTAATGAGTGGAATAAGCCAAAAGATCCGTGAAAACAAGAAATTTCATATGTCGGCAAAATAGCCAAAGATCATCTTTTCTCAAAGATTTTGTCTAATTTCAACTTACCCGTGCCGGAGGTCGACGAGAATGAAGCGGCTGTGAATGAGGCCGATGTTACTAAAATGAAACATGAGATACGGGAAAAGGTCAAAGCGTGGACCCTGAAAAAGATGGCCGAGCAATTCAAAAACTGGAAGAAAAGATTGAACCTTGATTATGTTAAGAAGAAGAAGACTCCTGATTTCACTCAAGGGTATGAGAAAATAAAACCCGTATGGGCAGACTTCGTGAAGTACAAGCTGGCAGAGAACGAACTGGAAAGGACAAAAACAAATGAGAAAAACGCCGCCAAAAAGGTATATCACCATGTTATGGGGCAAGGTGGCTACAAGGGTTCCAGTCCCAAGTGGGAGACATGGGAGAACAACCTGCTTGAGCAGGGGATCACTCCCGAGCCGTTCTTGTGGGTCGAGCGGACAAGGTCATGGTTCTACGGGCATGGGGGCACGTTGGACGCCGAAGGAAAGGCATAAAGAGAGTCCTCTACCAATAGAGAAGCTGAGAGACGCAATAAAGGACGTTAAAGATGGGAAGTTCGTGCCAGATAGAGAGAACGACGAGCTCACACGCGCCCTCGGAAATAAGGAACACGCAGGGCGTACACGAGGCACAAAAGGCACTCCTCCGTGGAGTGTTGCGTTCGACTCCACCAAAAAGTTATACCCAGATAGAAGCCGTCAACGTAAAAAGGACAAGGAGGCAGCTGAAGCAGAGAATCAGGCAAACTGGAGGCGTCAACTTGAAGAAATGGTAAAGCTGACACAGGATGTAGCAAAGAAGCAGCAGGACCAAATTAACACACTTAGCCAGCAGATAGTGTCTACCGGCGCATCAGTACACATGGTAGAAGTTGAAGTCGAGGCTCCCGGCGCCGCACATTCTCATCGCAAAAGCAGCGTTGCGTCCACGCAGCTACCGGATGATGATGCACCACCGATGCTTTACCCGGTGGATGAGATCACGGAAATGACATCCTGTGAGCTCCACGTGAAGGTCGGCAATATAACCATCAAGGCGGCGGCCGGCTATGTCTTACCAATTGGCAACGAACCAACTCACCATAGTCTTCCGGTTCCACGGGGCTACGCTGTTGTTAGGGTCGATGAAGTTGTCAACGGATTTGAACGGGTAAAGCTTGATTTTCCTGAAGGTGAAGATGAAGAGTTGACTGAACTCGGAGAAGCCAAGAACTCGACCGTTCTATGGCTAAAGGAATGCATTGTGCTCACAAATCAGACGGCAAAGCCATCGAATTCTCGCATTTCTCCAGCGCAAAAGTCTCCAGCACGGTCGTCTTCGCAACGCATGCCGTCTCCGGCGCGGTCGCCTACGCCGTCACCCCAGCGCGGTCGCCTACGCCGCCGCGTCAGCCCTCCCGCCCACTAAGTTTCTGCCGAAACGTAAAAAATCACCGAAACGTCAACGGTCACCCCTCCCGAAGGTACCAAAAGAGGTACCCAAGTTACCTTACGACTATACTCCCGAGGAAAACCAGAAAATTGCAAAGGACCAATACGAGGCGTGGAAATCAAAGCGGAAGGAGAAGCAAAAGCCAGATTTCCCCGAGACCGAAGAAGAGATAGAACGAGCTTGGAAAATGGTGAAGACTCTTCATCAACCCGAGCCGAGTCTGTCATCTGACTATGACCGCTCTATTCTGAAGTCACACCAGGAAATGGTGTGGTCGACGAAGAGTAGTAGCACAAGCGGGAAAAAGGGAAAATCAGTTGCTCAGCTCGGAGAGCAGAAAAAACAATCCCCGCTCAAAGTGATTTCCAATACCCAGGTGGGGCCGAGCACTAATATTGCTGACGAGGATATTGATCCGGAGTTTATAACACTGTACGCAGACAAGGCAGCTGATGCGGGTTTGTCCATTGCTCAGTATATGCAAACAGTGAACTACTTCCCCGCAGCTGAATGTGCATACAAATACGAGTACAAGATGCCTCTTGTCAAACCCGAGGAGATAAATGATCTACCAACGAAAATGCGAAGATTGCATAGTTGGTATATGAAAGCCACTGAACAATCTATGGACTGGATATATCTCAACGTTAGGGACGAGCACTATGGAACTGGAAATGGATATGTTATGATTCAATTTGAGGAATTGTTTCAGTTATACCAGCAGCAGGCCCTCGACAAGTCTATCCTTAGTGCCTATTGTCTGTAAGCACTTATTTCTCTAGCTCACCTCATTCAATTGCATATTCATATATATATATACATATATATATATATATATATATATATATATATATATATATATATACACTCATATATTAATAATTGCAGAATGAAGATTCTCGAATGCAAAAGAGGTAGAATCTATGATATTGGGTTCATTGATCCAAATATTGTTTATGACAAGACTCTTCAGGAATATCCCAAGGATACAGAAAATAATATTCTGAGCACAATAATATTTAACCAACACCGACGGGAAATACTATTTCCTTACAACTTCAAGTAAGTGTGTTACTCTGTTGTCAACATTCTGTTTCCTTACTCGATGTTCACTGTATAATTATTGATGTTCTGCGTGCGCAGCTTCCACTATATTCTGCTAATCTTCCAAATTGACAAAGGAAAAGTAATTGTAATGGACCCAAAACGTAAACCCCTCTCAATGTGGGCTGACATGCAGGAAATGATCCAGCGGTAATTTCAATCTTTATTAATATTCAGTATTTATATATGGCAATTCGACTACTTTGTTTCATTTTCGGACATCAAGTAATTACTAACTCTTTTTATTCTTTTTCGGGTAGGGTTTGGAGAGGTTCATAAATAAGTCTCCCGTGAATGGGAAAAAAAGCTTACATTTGATGTTGTGCAAGTAAGTACTATCTAGATCCGCGCCCATCTCCTTGATTCTAGTGTCGATACCATTATCATGCCTGGTTGATTATTATTTTGATTGAAACAATCTTCTCGTAAAGTTCTTGCAACAAGGAGACGGGAATAACTTGTGTGGATACTACGTTTGCGAGTTCATTCGTCAGACGACATCTCCCACGGGCTGAAATTTAAAGCAACTTCATGTACGTTAGTCGTCAATTCTTCTTATTACTATCTATTTTAGTTACTATCTATATTGACCACTCTTCTTTATATTAGATCGAACGGCTTCGGGACGGTCTTCTACCAAGGGACAGCATACGAGCAATTCAGGAGGAAATTGCGGGCTTCTTAGATGCAGAGGTCTTAAACGTAAATGGAGAGTACTATTCGTCCGATTGGAACTTAGTTTGATTTTGTATTACACTCCATCGGTCATGTAATATGCTCGATATACTTTGCTTCCGTAATATAAGTGTTTCTTATTCTGCTTTATATATTTATTCACTCGTGCGATCCGGGAGCTCTGTGGAGGGTCCACCGAGACTCCTCTCTTCTCGAGGTCCGGGGAGGGCCTGCCCGGAGGTCTGGGGGCCAAAAAAACGAAAATTATAAATTTCTGCCGCGGCAGAGAAAAGGGCAAAAGCCCTGCCGCGGCAGAAGGGGCATGCATCCCGGGTCGTATTGCGAACCGGGACTAATAGCCCTGGCCAGGATCCATCGCACGGGCCACGTGGTCAGCCCCATTTGTCCCGGGTCCTGGCACAACCGGGACCAAAGGGGAGGGGTATTTGTCCCGGATACCCCGTCCCGGTTGCACAACCGGGACAAATGGGGCCTACGAACCGGGACTAATGCCCCTGTTTCCACTAGTGTAGCTTGTGCTGTCAGTTGTTGAGCTAGATGGAGCCTTGGCCTAAGCTGGCTCAGTGAGACCGGAAATTCAACAATCTGCATGTTCCATCGAGATGAAACGTCGCACATGATTTGACTAGTTTAATTATGTTCAGTCTTCCTCACATAGTATGATTTTGATTTCACACCTACACACATTTTTCCATATTTGTAGTGTTTCCTAAATTAATTAGTACATAGCGGACTCAAATATTCAACTCTCGAGGTTATTGGAACAATACTAAAATTAAAATTTGTGGAGGTGCTAGAGAAATGGATGATAATTCAACATAACTAGTGAAAAGATAACGTGTTTTTACTTTGCAAAGTGTTCCGGTGAGCTGATGCCACACTAATGGAGCAGGTGTGGCAGATAGGAGATATTCATTCAGGTCTTTCACATGGCTACACATTAGATTGTGTCACGAGCTTACCTTCTCCCGCGGGATCATCGGAATCCATTTAATATAGGGTATACATGGCTGCTGATGGTCGCTCGGGATACTTTCAGCTGGGATGCCTCGCGCCATGCTAATCATCTACAAGTTGTTTAGTCGATTTTTTTTGCCCTGTTTTAATGGTCGATTCATGTTTCGATACTGTAGCATCCGTGATATGTCACGTTGCGGAACCCTTTTGTTGCGTGTGAATGTTACTTTTAAATAAAAGCGGTCTGTATCTATGGATTCAAAGGATAGATTTTCTACCCATTTTGAAAAAAGAATTATATATATATATAGGGAAAATGGTTTCTACTACCGGGTGTAGCTACACCCACGTCTCATTTGCTGCCGTACGGAGTTATATGTCATAATTTTTCGTTTTGAGTGTGTTCATATATTATATCTAAGATACTCCAAAACAATGACGGAATAACTAGATGAGCCTTAGATGGTAAAGTTGCAACAAACATCGTAAGTGTTGTCACAAAGTAAAAATCTTTACTATTCTAAACGTTGTTTCCCCATTGCGTTAAGAAGGATTGAATGAGGCACAACTATAGCAACGTTTCCATCAGCCAGAGTGTGCCCTCCATCACCATCATTCATTGCCTCCAAGGCAAGTACCAAATTGTCTTGTCAGAAATTTATGGCCAGCCTATATTGACGAAACACAAACAACATTATAAATTCCAAATATAGAGCTATATTCCGTGTTTTTTTTTAAAACGATGCGTTAGACTGCACCATAACTTTCATCTTTTCCCTGGTCTGCAGGGACTCACAAACTTCCGCAAGGATTAGTTCATCGCGGCTTAATAGTATGGTATCCCGCAGGTTTGTAAAAAATCTAGGCAGCGAACATAACAACAAAAGAGATAAATCTTCATCCTCATATTTTACCTCCATCGGCACTAGGTCGACCACGGTCTCCTTAAAGATCGAGATGTGATTTATCACTGAACCAACATCTTGCATCTTGAGAGAGAACAACTTCATCTTTACGTGCATCTTGCTGGTTAGATCCGTTGACATGCAGATAGATTACAGATTGACCCACAACGCTGCTGTGGATTTCTCCTGCAGCACCTATTGCAAGATATCATTAGATAGATGAAGTTGAATCAACGACAAACCCTTACGATCTTTGCGCTTCTCCTCGAAAGTTTACTTGCTCGCTTCCTTATTCCCGAACGCATCCAGCGCCTCGTCGGGTTCTGATGTTTGCGATAGAACTGCACACATCTTGATTTGCCACGGAGAAAACCTCGTCTTGTAGTCCAGCAACGGTAGATGAAACTTCATCGATGCCATCGCGAAACCCTAATATGAAACAGTGCTCTGATACACTTGTTACACGCAATATTAGAACAATGATAAAGTAAGCAAGATCAAAACCAACGGGGACACCGAATTTTAACGTGAAATACCCTTCCAACAAGGAAGAGAAAAAACACAGACGCTGGCCAGCAATACTTCACTATTTCGGGTGAGGTTACTACACGTGCCCGATTTATGATGAGTGGTTTATCCCGAAACGGAGGCACGAGGTATCTAAAGGTAGTCCTGACCAAACTAGGTCGGCAAGGGTGAATCAAACTCCAATTCGGTAACAACTCGTACCCTAAGACTCCAGCGACAGGCCTCGCTTCGCTTCGTCCGAAGTTTTTCTTTATCTTAATATAAATAACACCCTATCGTGCTCGTTGTTTGACACGAGAAATACAAAACGAAACGCTCTTGATAAGAGCAATGTGTATCTCTCATACGCCGAGGGACTACAAAAAGAAAAAAACGCGGGCGTGCCAGTGTACAAAGTACACAAAAATAAAAGAGAGGAACATTGTATCATTAATCGTAATGACTAATACACAAAATTCCACATGTGCGCTCCATGGCCTGCTGGCGCGGCCAAGATACTAGGCGATTGTGGTCTCTTGGTTTCCGGGGCTTGGTCGTCGTCTTCAGTCTTCGCTTTGCGTTCTTCATGCATGGTGGTGGTGGTGGTGTGTGTTGTCGCCGGCGAAGTACGTGTACTAGTGTGTACATGTGTCGTAGATAGCATGGCCTTTGCTCCGGCCATGCCCGCCTCGCCGTATTGCCTCGTCGGTCTCGAGCAGTGGTGAAACTAGGGGGGACGAGCAGGGGCCTTGGCCCCCCTATGCATGCAGCATCAAGCTAATTTTTAGACAGATAAGTCTGTTTAGAAATATTTTTAGTGAAAACTAGCATATTGGCCCCCTCTAATGGATGATTACCATCTTTGTCCCCCCTTAAGCTTGATTCCTAGTTCCGCCAGTGGTCTCGAGCGGCGTTGAAGTGATTGAAGTCGTGGTACCATGCATGGTAATACTTGGCGTGGACGTCGTGACGGCTTTGCAGCTCCGTCGTAAGTGAGAGGGGTACACCCCGCGGAAGTAGACGTGGTCTTAATTGGAGATGATGGAGAAAGACGGACAACATCACTTTGAGCGTGCATATCCGGAAGATGTTGTCGAGTGCGCCGCCCATGGTGATAGCGGGCTTGTGCGCGTCGGAGGATATTGGACCGGCAACACCCAGAGAGAGGGTGAACGGGTACACGAGCGGCACGACAGGAAGCCGCTGCCTCATATATGTTGATCTTCATGTCGTTGCATACTAGCACAGGCTAGACACATGCACTGCACCAGCTAGGCAACGTCGCTCGTCCATGCAAGCCCATACACGTACGGCACTTTGGAGAACACCCACACGAGGTATGATCACATGACTTGTACCGGCATGCATGCTCGTGCACATAGCAAGCGTCGGGTGTACGCGTGTTAAGGGGTGGAAACGGATCGGATGTGGATCGGATAGTGCCCTTCCCACGTCCTTTTCCATATTTTTAAAACGAATGCGAATACGGATACGGATATTATCAGATACGAATGCGGAGCGGATGTTACTCGAATACGAATGCGGATCGTATATTTTCTAAATTCGGAACGGATACGAATATAAGGAAATAATACAGTTATGTCTTATATCGAATCAACTATTAAACGGTATAAATATAAGTATGGATGTATAATACACGATGGTTCAAAGTTCAATCATGGAAAACACATTCACCCACTTTCATACTCTTTTAGGTTGGTTAATCATCATATCATACTAGGTATGCCAAAACTGGCTAACATAGTTTTATAATTTTATTCGGATACGGATATATCCATTTCCATATCCATATTTTGTTCAAAATTCAATACCACATTTGTTTTGTATTTGGAAAAACGAATACGGATATTTACCATTTCCATTTCTTTGTTGTTCGGATTCGGATATTTACCACTTTCATTTTCAATTTCTCGAATACGAATGTCGGATAATTCGGATTATCCTTTTCAATTTTCAATTTTCAATTTCTACGAGTTCCCACCCCTATATGGGCCCATGGCCTGAACAGATGTCCTTTGCTGCATATGATGCATACCGCCGACGAGGCAGAAAGCAAGGAGTCGGGTCAGGTTGGGGGCGGACATGTCCACGGATTGTCCGTCTATTTCGGCTTCGTCCGTAGGTTTAATTATATTGTTAGCGGAGTCCGCCTCCGCTTATTCGTTTGGCCGTTGTGTCCAGCGGACACCGCTGTCCATCCGCTACATCCCTGTATCCTTTGGCTTCATGCATCTTTGTACTAGTTGAATCGGACAAGCTCTTGTGCAATATCCTCTACTCACTATGGGAGAGCGCTTCTTTACCGTGTGCCGAAAACACACGGCAAAGGCCTAAAAACACACAGTAACGTCTTTACCGTGTGTCGCAAACGGCAAAGCGCACACGGCAGCCTTTTGCACGGTAGCGTTCTCTTTGCCGTGTGGCTTATGTCGGGCACACGGCAACGCTGCTGGGTGGGATCCACTGTTACTTGACGATGATGGACGGACGGTGACAGCGAGCGGGTCGTTGCCGTGGTAAACTTCCACACGGCAAAGAGCTTATGCCATCTAAAAAAATGTCGCGCACCCAGGACAGCCGGCCGGCGTCCTCCGGGTAGCGTCGTCGCCACGAGGTCGACGGCGAGCAGTGTTCATGGCGGAGGTCGTCGAGAAGGGAGGCGGCGTCCTCCGGGCAGTGTCCTCGCTGCGAGGTCGACGACGAGTTGTGTCCATGGATAAGGTCAACAAGGGCGGCGGCCGGCGGCGCCAACGCGTTCTCGGTCACGACAAGCTTCTGCTCGAGCTCCTTGGCGATGGAGATTGTCCATGACGTCTAGGTTGGAGGTGCGGGAGGTGGCGCCGAGACGCGGTCCGGCTCGAACGACGCCGCAGACGGCGAGGGCGCAAGGATGGTGGCCGGGGAAGGAGAAGGTCGACAACGGCGAGATGGCGGTGGACGAGGAAGGAGAAGGTCGACAACGGCGAGATGGCGGTGGCCGAGGAAGGAGACGGCCGGCGAGGGCGCCAGGACGGTGGCGAGGCCGCGCAACCGGAAAGGGAGAGCTGGTCGCTGCGAACACCGAGGTAGTCGCCGGCGGGAGGAGGAGTGGAGGTGGTCGCCGGCCATGGAGGAGTGATGGAGGTCGTCGCCGGTGGGAGGACTAAAGGAGCTCACGGCCATGAACGGAGCAGTGGAGCAGAGAGGAGATGTGCGCACGGGGATAACCAGAGAGCCAAGCACATGACGCCAGCTGCTTGTGTCATCTTTATGTCTCCAAGCAAGGACCAATGAGAAAGACATGCAAGAAGAGCCACGGATTGTGTGTTTCTTCAGAAACCATCCGAGCCATCGGATAGTTATCCGCGTGAAACCTGCTCCAACCAATCAGTGCGCACAGAGAACGGCCGTGACTGACCCGCTCGCTATTCCGTTTGGCTCAATTTTCTTTGCCGTCTGGCTATCTTTACCGTGCGCATTCGGTAATTTTTGCCGTGCTCTTTTCTTTCCCGTGTGTTTTTCATAGTCTTAACCGTGTGCTATTCTTTGTCGTGTGTCGGCACACGGCAAAGATTTCTTCGCTGTGTGCCCGACATCCAGCACACGTTAAAGAGCAGGACACACGGCAAAGTTCTCCTCTCCCGTAGTGACTGGATATTGGACCATTCATGCTCGCAACGGAGCCGA
Source organism: Alopecurus myosuroides (assembly GCA_028641055.1). Classification (NCBI taxonomy): domain Eukaryota; kingdom Viridiplantae; phylum Streptophyta; class Magnoliopsida; order Poales; family Poaceae; genus Alopecurus; species Alopecurus myosuroides. Next base: position 69,790 of record JAPCYS010001725.1, on the reverse strand, counting down.
GTTGACCAGGTCCCGATGGGAAGGGGCTGGGTGTCGACGAGCAGCAGGGTGCAGCAGGTCTTGAACTGGAAGCTGGGAGAGACAAAGGGCGGCTCTGGTTCGACGGCGGTGACAAGCTGCGGGTGGACGAGGGATCTGGGCGGCCCTTTTCTTCCTACTCGAAAGCTGATCTAGCCGGAGACGAGCGATTGCAGGCGACGACCAGCAGAGTAGAGACAGCCCCGAGCTAGGAGCTAGGCGTAGACAAGCACGGCTCCGGCCGACGGCGGCGGCGAGCTGGGGCATGGACGTTTTATTCCTACTCAACATCTGATTTGGGAAAAGAGAGCGCCGGCAGCTAGGCTGCGAGATTGCAGTACTTGCGGATGCGGATGGTAGCGGCTTAGCGGACGTTGTCCACCCGGCCCGCCTAATTTGGACGGCCCATCCGTTTAGCCGTTTGGTCTTTTGGAGCGGCATGGACCAAGCGCCAGGCGGACGTCCATGTCCATGTACATCCTGAGAGCCGGGTGGCGTCGATTGTGGACGACAGCGCGGCCGGCTGATGGAGACCGTGTGTTGGCGGGCGTACAAGATACGCCACAGCCGTGCATGTGTGTGGCCAGTTGCAGCGCAACTATGTGATGCGCATGACTATCAACAGCCACAGCGGCGTCTTAGCCTCAAAGCAAAAGATAGGAAAAACGAGATCGGACTGGTGATGAGTCGTGGAGTTGCGGATCGACGACTAGGCTGCGTCTCGTCAGCCCGGTGCCGTCATATCGAGCCATCAGCTAGCAACTAGATGACGTTGCCGTGGAGATGGAGAAGCACCGGGCTGCACGCCGGCGCCCCGAAAAGACGCTACGCATGGATGGAGTGGCGACGGCCGGTGCTCAAGCTGCTTTATTTTCATTTGATCACTCATGCTTATTCCAATGCTTTATTGTTCTTGGGATCCGGATCCGTATTCATTCAATGGAACCGCCACCGCAACTACGCCGTCGGTAGAGATCTCATTGAGAAACAATATGGGTAGGGGTATGCACGGTACCAACAATGGTCCGGCCTATCTCAATATATAGAAGGTTTACAATACAGGTACATATACGTTTAGGTTAGAGTCCTATACAGATACGTCTATCACCCTCCTCAATCTCAACAGAGGTACCAATGTTGAGATTGTGTCTACAGAACTGAAACAATGGTAGTGGGAGAGGTTTAGTAAATATGTCTGCCAACTGATCCTTGGATGAGATGAACCGAATCTGCAACAGTTTCTGTGCAACCCTCTCGAACAAAATGAAAATCCACCTCAATGTGTTTAGTCCGTGCATGAAAATACTGGGTTCGAAGAAAGGAACGTTGCACCAATATTGTCACACCATAATACTGGTGGACAACTCTGAGAAACACCAAGTTCAGCTAGCAAGGCTTGTACCCAAATCAACTCTGCCGTAGCGTTAGCGAGCGCCTTGTACTCAGACTCGGTACTGGACCGAGACACTGTGGCTTGCTTTCTAGCACTCCAAGAAACCAAATTACCACCGTAAAATATGGCATATCCCCCGGTTGATCGCCGATCGTCAGGATTACCAGCCCAATCCGCATCAGAGAAAGCGGACAAAAGATCAGGAGACGAGGTAGGCCGTCTCAGTAGTAAACCGTATGTCAAGGTGCCATGAACATACCGTAGTATACGTTTCACCGCTGCCCAGTGATGACAACGAGGAGCAGAGAGAAACTGACACACCTTATTTACCGCAAATGCAAGATCTGGTCTGGTCATGGTAAGATACTGCAACCCACCAACATGTTGCGATAACAAGTAGACTCATCTGCTGAAAGTAAGGTGCTAGCAGTAGAACTCAACGTATCAGTAGAGGTCATAGGAGTAGTCGTGGGGGCGCACTTTAACAAGCAGCACGCCGGAGCAGCTCAGACGCATACCTCTGTTGACTGAGATGAAGGCAACCAGGGGAACGCTTCACCTCTATTCCAAGAAAATAATGCAGCTCACCAAGATCCTTGAGATCAAAAGAGGAACCCAGCTGAACAAGCAGGCGATCAGTAGCAGTAGTGGAGGAACTCACCACAATTATATCATCAACATAGACCAACAATATATAGTGACCTCACGGCTCTGAAGAATAAAAGGGAAGTGTCAGCAGTAGATGCAACAAACCCAATTCCAGAAAGAACAGCACTCAACCGGGCATGCCAAGCACGAGGAGCCTGTTTCAGTCCATAAATGGCCTTATCAAGCTGACAAATATAACCAGGATGTGATGAATCCTCAAAACCAGGGGCTGGCGCATGTATACCTCCTCCTCAAGAACACCATGCAGAAAGGCATTCTGAATATCTAGCTGTCGCAGGTGCCATCCGTGTGTAAGAGCCATGGACAATAGTAATCAAATAGTAGTAGGCTTGACAACAGGGCTGAAAGTATCCTCATAGTCAAGTCCATAACGCTGCTTAAACCCTTTTGCCACTAAGCGTGCTTTGTATCGCTCTATTGTACCATCAGATTTTTGCTTGATTTTGAAGACCCACTTGCAGTCAATGACATTAACACCAGGGCGAGGAGGAACTAGTCGCCAAGTCTTGTTGGCTTGAAGAGCAGAGTATTCAGTCTCCATAGCAGTGCGCCAGTGGGCACAAGTCATAGCATCATGATGAGTGCGGGGCTCATTATGAACAAGATCGATAGCACGAGATGTATTCCAGGCCACTGTACCATCTGTCCGCTTCTTGGGCTGACGAACACCACGCATGAGTCTGGTGGTAACACCAGGAGGAGACGCAGACGAAGTCGGCAACGTGGAGGAGGCTGCCGTGCCGGGCGACCGTCCGGGTGACGGCCCAGCTAGAGGCGAACCGGGCGATGATGGGCCGGCTGGCCCAGTCGGAGGCGATCCGGGCGAGGGTGAACCGGCTGGCCCAGCCGGAGGCGAGCTAGGCGAGGATGGGCCGGCCTCGGGTGCATGGCCATCACCAGGACCATGCATGCGATCGACGTGATCGTCGTGATCACGTGCCATGTCAGCTGGATCGGCAGTATCCAGCAATTCGAGACGAGCTCCTCTTCCAACACCTGCACCATGGTTAGACAAAAGAGACGGTGTATATGCAGCATCAACAAATTGGTCAGGAGTTGGAGGAGTGGTGAAGGTAGATGGTATGGTAGAATTTTGTGATAAATGAGAGAAAGGAAAAATTGTCTCGTCAAAAACAACGTCACGAGAGATGTAGACGCGGTTTGTAGGAATATGTAGACACTTGTAGCCTTTATGGATGGAGCTATAACCTAGAAAGACACACTGTTTAGAACGGAACTCAAGTTTGCGGTGATTATAAGGACGGAGGTGTGGCCAGCATGCACAACCGAAGACTTTGAGAAAAGTATAATCGGGAACCTCTCCAAGGAGGCGCTCAATAGGAGTCTCCATGTTGATGACACGACTAGGCAAACGATTTATGAGAAAACACGCTGTAGAAACGCATCACTCCAAAACCAGTAAGGCGCAGAAGCATGAGCAAGAAGAGTTAAACCAGTTTCAACTGTCTATGTTTGCGTTCAGCGGTGCCGTTCTGTTGATGTGTATGAGGGCATGAAACGCGATGTGAGATACCAAGGTCAGTAAAAAACTTGTTTAGCCTATGATATTCACCCCCCCAGTCCGACTGGACATGAATAATCTTTTTGTTTAGGAGGCGTTCAACATGTTTTTGGAACTCAATGAAGACACGGAAAACATTAGATTTTCGTTTAAGCAAGTAGAGCCATGTAAAGCGACCGTAAGCATCAACAAAACTCACATAATACTCATGTCCACTGGTAGAAATAGGGGCAGGACCCCAATCTGAATATATAATCTCTAAAGGAGAAGTGGTAACACGAGTGGACAAGGAAAACGGAAACTGATGACTCTTGCCTTGCTGACAGGCATCACACACTACATTTTTATTGACTGTCACTGAGGGAAGCTCATGACGGTGGAGAACATGTTGAACTATGGGGGTGGCTGGATGCCCTAAGCGTGAGTGCCATTGCTCACGGGAAACTTTAACACCGCTAAAAACTTGCTTGACGGACGTCTCATCAAGCCTGTAAAGCTCACCACAGCAACCTCCACTAAGAAACGTCTTTCGAAGCCCGATCCTTAACAAGAAAATACCAAGGATGAAATTCAAAGAACGTTATTATCACGTGTAAATTTTTTTACGGAGAGAAGATTGCGGGTGATGGAAGGAACATGAAGGATATTTTTAAGATGAAGTGGATTTGATGACGAATGAATTGGAATGACCAATATGTTGAATGCGCATACCTGAACCGTTTGCGGTTTGCACTTGATCCTTGCCATTGTAGGGCTCGTGTACGAAGAGCTTGGCGAGGTCGTTGGTGAAGTGATCCGTAGCCGCCGTATCAGCATACCAGGCGGGGTCGATCGGGTAGGAGGGCGTGGCGCCGTTGGAGGTGTTGTTGGCGCGGTTGTTGGTGGCAGCGGCGTTGGCGGAGCGGGTGGTAAAGGCAGCGAGCTGCTTGTCCTTGTAGCGGCCGTCATTGCCGGTGCCTAGGTAGTTGGGATCATACCGCTTGAAACAGCAAGAGGCGAGGTGTCCAATTTTGCTGCAAATCTGGCACGTGGGACGATTGCCACCGCCCCCACCGCCACCAGACGAGGAGCCTCCTCCACCGCCGCCACGGGAGGAACCACCACCGTCGCTGCGCTGTTGGTTGTAGGCAGGTGCCGAGGAAGGCGGCGGGAAGGCAGCGGTACACGCCCTGAAGTTGATGTTGGCCATGTGCACATCAGCTCCAAGTTCGGCGCGCCGCGCGTTCATGCGCTGCTCAGTAGCAAGGAGCTGTGCGTAGACGTCCCGGACCGGCATAGGATCACTGAGTGCCCTTGCCGATACCATCTGAACGAGAGCATCATAATCAGCATCTAGCCCCGCACACAAGTATCCAGTAAACTCGTCGGGGCGTAGTGGCTGGCCAATGGACGCTAGCACATCTGCCATGGACTTGATCTCATTGAAGAATACGGAAGCAGTTTTATCCAGCTTCTTGGCCTTGTTGAGTTCACCGCGGATCTGCATCGCACGTGCCGTAGACTGCGAGGCGAAGCTGGCGGTTAGGGTTGCCCACGCCTCGTGAGACGTGGTCACCATCGTCATCATCCCAAGAACACTCTCGTGGAGGGAGCACACAATGGCGGTGAGGATGGCCTGGTCCTGTTGGTGCCAGGCAGCAAACTGTGGGTTGGGTATGGTCGCCGGCGCACCAGCGATTGCAGCAGCGGTATTGGGGATCGTCGCAGACGGACACGGGAGAGTGCCATCGACGAACCCAAAGAGTAGATTGCTCCTTAGCATGGGAACAACCTGAGTCCTCCAGTAGATGAAGTTGTTCGAGTTGAGACATACGGTGATCTGCCCCGTCAAGTTGATCGGCGACGGCGGGATGACCGAGGTAGTAGAGACACCAGCCATCGTCGAGCCAAAGAGACCAGGGAAGGCGGCGCTGAGGGAGCCCGAGGAGACAACCGAGGTAGCGGTCGAGGTAGAGCTCGAGGTCGTCATGATCGGCGGCGAGTTAGGGACGTAGGCGGAAGCGAGAGTAGTCGGCGGCGCTGTCGTGAGTTTGGCGGCAGCGGCGGCGAGTTAGGGTTTCTGCTCTGATACCATTAGAAACAATATGGGTAGGGGTATGCACGGTACCAACAATGGTCCGGCCTATCTCAATATATAGAAGGTTACAATACAGGTACATATACGTGTTAGGTTAGAGTCCTATACAGATACGTCTATCACTCATCAGGCCGCCAAACGGCAGCCCGACCTTGTCATCATGGTAAACACGACCGCGTCTACACGCCGGCAGCCGAAGGAGTTCATCGCAGAGGAGGAGATGACACCATGTTTATGACGGCGGTCACCAAAGACATGGAGACGGCGACGGCCCTGGGCTACACGCTAGCAACCACTATGCCACCGCCACGGGAGTAGAGATGCCGCCAGGTTTGTTCACCGGCAGCCCGATGTCGTCGTTCCGGTGAGTACAGCCACGGCTACCCGCCGGCGATCTGGTGAAGAAGAAGATGGCGCCGACATCCCCGACCATGTCGTGCACGGGACGGCCCTAGTCAGGGCGCTGCAATGCCGCCGCCGCGGAGGTGTAGAAGCCCCGGGCCGCTCACCGGCAGCCTGACGTCCACGTGGAGATGGAGAAGCACCGGGCCGCACGCCGGCGTCCCCAAGGACGCCGTGCATTGATGAAGGTGGTGACAGCGCTGGGTAGCAGGCCGCAACCACAACGACGCCATCGTGAAGATAGAGATCATGTCAGGCTGCTCACCGGCAGCCCGTCATGGTGAGAACAACAACAGATACACGCCCGCAGCCGCGATGACCTCATCGCAGAGACGACGGCGTCCTCGCGGAGGCGGAGATCGTGCCGGGCTAGCACGCCAGCAGCCCGACACCATCATCGTCATAGAGGTAGAAGTCAGCAGCTCGGGCAGGGTAGCGATGACCGTGCTAGCTAGATGCAAATGTTGAATATATGAGCAATTTTCCAAATGATTTAATCCATGGAAAAGATAAACAACATATGGCTAGAACAACTAGAAATAAACTATTCATATGATTTGCATGAAAATGCGACATAGACAGATTCAAATAGATCGGTACTAGAAGAACATGTATTGAGACATGAAGCAAAAACATGAACACATACGGTGCAGACGAAGAACCGTTGACGTTGGGCACGTCAGACTTGTCGCCGAAGAGGTTGTCGACGTGGAAGAAGTCGTCGTTCGGGAAGTAGTCGTCGGTGTCCGTGATGACGATGATGCCAATAGTTGCGCCGCAGCGCTCCCCAAAAATCTTATCGCCTTTCTCCCGTACAGGATCCGAAGAGACGCGGTTCCGGAGGCATACTGTCCCGTCCCGCGGTGCACGCCGCGGCACGGGATGGAGATGTCCTGATCGGTGGCGCAGTGCTCGAAATATGAGGCAGAGGTGTGGATCTGTTAAGCCCAACTTAATTTGCTAGGTCAGTTGGCAGCGTTCGGGGCCGCACGTTTCGGGCATCACGACTGTTGTGCGCGTTTGATTTATTTATAAAGTGGGACGAAATCCTGTTTCGAGAAAAAAGTTGATTTTCGGTTATATAGGAAAAATAAAGTTCTATTTATTAAGTTGACCCATTTTTACACGCTGGATTTTCAGTTATACGAGAATTAAGATCTTATTCCACGATTATTTATCCTAATCAAAGCATCTTGCAGTGGGCAATTTTGATTTTTTCGTGCGAACGCCAAAATATTCCCGCTACGAGACCACCCACGCGGCCACGCCCCTATTAGTTCAGTAAAGTCTGCCGTCTCCTCCTTTCCCTCCCTCCCCCCCCCTTGCACCAGAGTTAGAGGAGAAACCCTAGGTAGCCGTCCCCGAAGGAAGAGCAGAAGCGAGCAGATCTCTCGCTTCACCGTCCGCCAGCTCAAGGTCAATCTAAATCTTCTCTCATCGCTCAACCGCGTGCGATGTGCAAAAGGGTTCCATTTTTTCGTTGCTTTGTTCAGGGCTGATCGATTTGTTGCGTCCGTGCGGGGCGTCGAATCGTGCGGTTAATGCCTACATGCAGAGATCAAGGGATCAAGGAGCATGGACACGAACCGGGCGGAGCGGTCGACGCCATCGTGGCCGCCACCAGCTACCGTGGCATGAACGCTTTCAATGCTACCGCTACCTTGTCGACGCTCGTCGCCTGCCGCTACCTTGTCGACGCTGGAGCTGGACGTAACATGTGGGACATGTCCCCAAGTATTCAATCTCTTCGACCCCTTTGATCCACAACATCAGTAAATTATCCTTATTAGGATCGATGGCTGACTGCATCAACTCTTCTGCTCATGTGTTGTGCATCTGCGGTATAGGCAAGAAGACGCCCCTTGAGCATGCATGTCTGTCGTCGGCAACCAACCTGCCTTCATGTACCTTCTGGACGATTGTGTGCTGATCCATATTTTAAAATTCAAATCTATAAAATAGTGCCCACGGAAATTGTTACACGTTGGTTGCCTTCAGGCTTGTGAGGTCGTTAGGATTTTACCCTGACCGAAAATCCACTGCAATGAATTCCACTGCAACGAAGGATCAAATAACACGCAGCGCGTGTGGCCAAGGTATCCATCTCTGATCCTCTCTATCTCTCTCTGGCCGTCCCCCTTTCCCTGTCCGAGTATTTTTTCCTCGTGTGTTGTGACTGTACTTCATAACTTTTCTGATTGCAATCCTATTGGTACAGTTCGCAAGAAAAAAGAAATTCTATTGGTGCAGCAACGCATGTAGATATCTCATGATCTAATCTATGGGTGTAACTTGATCATATACTAGCTACTTCTCTTTGGTTCACATCAATATTAGATGTAAAGGTTCTGGATGGTAGACACAACTGTCTTGTTAGAGTACATTATTATAGCAGTTACTTTTATGGTTCACACTTTTCACTCCATTTTTATTATAGGATTTAATTGCCATCTTATTCGGGTTGTTTTTATGTGTTTCCCTTATGATTCTCATTTCCATCTTTCTTACTAATATTTTGGTAAATATTGTAGGGAGTGTGAAGCAATGCTGGATGGGGACGTATCTCTCGGCGATGAGCATGATAATAGAACAGTCTTCAAGTCATTCAACGAAGCGAACTTCTCAAGCTAGAATTTGTGCTTGATGTTTTTGGACCAGTTGTCTTATGCAAAATATTTAGAACAATACATTTTTCTCTTCCAATGGTTCGTTAGTGATTAATATGAGTTGGATGCGACTCTTGTTAGGTTTGTAATACATTATCAGATTGTGATTGATATAATTCATGTTCTGTCATTTCTACCAAATGTATTGAAATGCACATAGTTGTAAAATAAATTTCTGATGGTGAGATTTGTGCGCCTCGTGCAACCATTTGTTTCAGTTTTAACTATATTAGAAAACCACGTGTAATCTATATGGCTGAGACCAAAATCCCTCGGCAACAAAAATATCAATGGTTTTATGGCCCACTCATCAATAATCATGCCCGACGGTGTGAGATACCGTCGGGTTCTTTGGCCCGTCGGTTATTATGTTAAATGACAGTGTCATTTGCCCTGTAGGCTATAATAATCTTTGACGGTGCAGATAGACCGTAGACCGTTGTGAATGCCGACGGTAGAAAAAACTGTCAGTAAATACATGACTGATGGTGAACAGTCGGCTATAATCACCGGCATAACATGATGAGGCGTCCTTCACCAAGACATATCCCATAGCCCACTCTCGGCTTTGTACCGTAGGTCATCATAATATCCGATAGTGATCTAACCAATTTAATGTGTTGATTTTAGTACAAAATATTTGGAATGACTTTAAAGTGGGATCAGTGTACTTTAGGCCACCAATGAAATCACATGGGAATACGTGCAATTTCCGGTTGGATAGCATCTTCATAGTAAATTGTAACATATTTACTCAAAAAATTAACTTTAGGACCCTTTTTGAGAGCTTCTATTTTTCTAAAACACCTATATTTAAATTTCAATTGTTTCAGTGCATGGCCAAAGAATACCGCAATATCAATGTTTAGATAGAGTATTTGCTCGACCCAAACACCTTGAAGTATTGAATAACTCAGTATTTTATAGACCTAGGTATTATAAAAATACTTTGACGACAAACAGAGCCTTAGTCTCTATCCTTTAGTAGTATTTTTTTCCAATATAAAGAAAAGAATTAAATAGTTTTTGCACAGTAAAGATGATGCTCTCGCATTTGTGAGGGCTAGTATGCTTGTTTTCATAAATTCACGACAACTAACTTGGGACTGAGGGAGTAGATATTTTTTGGCCCGCGCTACGTGTTGGTCGACTCCACTGATCCCGCGCGCGGATTGGTCGATCCAACGCCCTACGATTTACCATCGGACGGACAACAAACACTGCGGGATGTGCAGTCGCATCGATGTCCACATTCCTGGCTACTTCATGTCCTATCGATTTCAGCGCTCCAGCAGGTTGCTTCTTACACACGAATAGGAATTGCATGCTGGAGCTACTCAACCTACTCACGTGGGTGGAACCCAGGCAAAAAAAAATTGTTGTGACCACACGATGTTTTTTTTTTTGAAATTCAAAACCACATATATTAGGTCAGCACACAATGTTAGTATTGTATGAGAAAACTCATCCGCAGAGCAAAAGAATATACATATAACAAACAAATATTCCATTAAGAAAAGTAGACTCTTGGAATTTGTTTAAAATATTTCGGAATACAAAATATTATTTTGAATCTACAAAAAATGTGGCTAAATTATGTAATATTTTGATCATAGTGTTGTATATCAACGAAAAGACATATTTGCATCCAAAACTGAGTGTTGCAACAAAATTTCTGACCGCCATATACACAATAATTATGCTATTTCAGCAAATCCTATCAACTGTTTTTTCAAAGTATTGCACATAAATTTGACTAAAATATAGTTTTTGTTGTGATTGATTTGCAACAAAATTTTACCTGGATCTGTATTGTTCTGTAACCTCACATTTACAACTTCTCTTGCAACCCTTTCAACTCAGCGGAAAAAATCTCTGGTTAAATCATCAGGGATCACCAAAACAGATTGAGAAGTTCGGCCATGAATTCTTCTTTAAAATCATCTCGTCTTAGCGGCTATTCGTTGCTACTTGATCTTCTTCTGCCTCAAGGTACCAGCAAAATAGTTCTCCATAGTTCTTGATAGCGTTGACCTTATTATGCCTCTATTAGGTGTCATTTTTTAACTATAATTTTCAATCACATAGTGACACTCATTCCCGACATGTTTTTCTTTCAAGACAGAAGAGCATTACGAACGCACATACTCCTTTCTGTAACTACACAAATATTTTTATGTGTACAACAATAGTCGAAATGGATAACTAGAATTCATGTAAATGCATATAGTATTCCAAAATTCTCTCATATTATAAGAAAAATAATTTAGTTCATGTAAGTTTATTTAAAATCCATCTACTTAATCAAAAACCAAAAAATAATTTAATACTATAATAATTATTTTTTAATCGTCACCCTCATGTTACTGTGATCATCTTATATTCTTTGTCCAAAATCCACAGGTCATCACAACATTCAGTCGGAGATGATGACCACGGGAGAGAGACCGGACATTTGGAAGTCCATGGCGGAACGGCCGCAGCAACGTGCGACAGTTCACTAAGCTTGTTGTCCACCAGTACATGGAGGCGGAGGTAGGGTCCTCTAGATGGTGGCGAGCAAGGAGGAAGGGGGAGAGATGGTTGAGGGCGTGGATGTGGATGAAAGAGCGTTGATGTTGGCCGAATGTTCCTTCCTGTCGCCCCTGGTTTGAGTGGCACCGGGGCCATCTGGAATTAAAGCACCTAAGGTGTTGCCTAGGTATCTCAACCTTTCCATGTTGCCTGCCTTATATCTTCATTTATACATGTAATTTCTTGGTCGTGCATATGACTGAAATAACAATGATTAAGCCTGGTAAGGTGTCATTCGCTATTTCAATACATACCATCTTTAATTCTTCAGTCTTGGCTATCCAGTGCATACCTTACTCCTTGCTTTGTTTATAACAGCTATTTCTCCTCCAAGTGATACTTTCCAATGAAAGGGTCCAAAAATGAAGCCATACATTATCATGATATGGTAATTTTCATAGGTGGTTTTGTGCTTGTGCATACGTCCAGAAATATAGGTTTAGACATATTATCTGGATTATCTTTTTTTTTTCATTTCAAATAATGTTCATGTGTGTCTAATGTAGGGATCCATTACGCTGATCAGGCTCTCGGAACACGACTTCAATGCTGGCTGCATCCCAAGTTCCGCTCCACCCTATCGCACACTCTTGAGGCGCATGTATAATTACCATCGCAACTCGTGGTCATAAATATGTTTATCTAATTAACCGACTGAAAAATAATTGCTGCAAAGGTGTCATATTTATGTTGCTTGAAGGCTAGGTTGCGACTGACAATGAACAATCTACGGAAAAAAAAATCTGGTGTGGGACAAGAAGCTTAGGAAACGGTGTTTTGATTCAAAATGTTTCATTCACTTTCCTGTGGCTTGACATGGGAATCAGGTGTTTCAACTAAAAGTTCTTTATTCACAAAATCCCACGTTCTCAACTGTTCACTGTTAGCCATGTAAACCGGTTTAGGATGCTTGTTTTTGCTGATAAGTTCGCAAAAAATGTACAGGTTGAACCATTCATGCACGCATTATGGGAAAATGGCCAGATTATAACAGCCACGTTTTCTGCAGAGATGAACAGGAAGTGAAGAAGTTACAGCTGAACATTCTACGTGTTTTTTTTCCTTATAATGTCCCATTCATTTCAAATAGTCTATCATACAGTCTGACCATTCTTTGTACATTCTCATTCGTCATCGGAAGAAGCAACAGAAGCAATGGAATTTTTAGTTCTTTTCCGCTTGAATTGATAGGAGAAGGGTTTTTAATTTTTGTTAAATATGTAATGACTATTTGTTCTTTTGGGTGTTGAGCTAAGATATGTGCACCAGTAAGCTGCAATGTAGAAAGCAGGGTCAGATATAACGTAATCTATTAAGTTACATTCTTTTCAGCCACGAGAGCATGATATGTCGTTTGTAATCTTTGTTCAGAGTCAAAAGTAAAATTTATTCATAAAACTTTTTATCCATCCTTCATTGTTTATAATCTTTTTATCATCTTTGTTTCCGTCTACATCCCATATTTTTGGAATTTGTTCAATTTTGCGATTTAGTGAAGTTTTTTTATTCCTAGTTTTCTCAATTATGCACTTTAGTCAAAAATAAAATGGAGCCGCTTCCTACACCATGATGTTGATGTGCTTCACAAAACCAACATTAAGTAGAAATTGTATGAGAGGTCTCAGGATTTCGTAGGTTCGCATTATTATATTCTGTTTTCTTTGACTTCACGGTGTTAACCTATTAGCTAGCAATGAAAAGGTTGTAGCAATTTGTGGCAGGTTAGATTTCTCTCAGTTTGGAAAGTTGTTATGTTTACCTTTCTGGATATACACCCTAATGCATACTGGCAAAGTGTATATTAGAAACATTGAAGTGAATCTCGCCTGACAACCTTTGGCGGATGAACTAGAAAAATAAACTTGTATTTGACCAAGGGAGCATTATCAAATAATTTACACCCTAAATCAATTTGATCAAATGCCACTTTGCTTTCATGTTCTTATGTGGCACACATGATCTTTTCCTTGGTTCAATACGTCGAAGTATTTGAATATTCGTTGTGCACAATATTTGTATGCACAATGGGAAAGAATGTTAATGGCCCGTGGCAACGCACGGGAATTCAACTAGTTAAATTAATACGCTAGTAGTGTTAGTATTTGTACCGGCTTGACCCTGCGAATTGCAAGCCACTGTCACTAAGTTAGGACATCAACGCCGGTGTGGTAACGGCTCACGCTTCCTCCTTACGCACGCCCTTCATATCTTCCTGTGGCTCACGTTTCCACTATGTCGCTTGTAGTGTACGCCGCTGTTGCTTGAATCTTGCAGCTCACCCACCTCCTTCCCTGCCCTCTTGCACCTCCTATCTCCAGGCCCTCCGCGCACAAAGAGCCGTGAAGTTTTTTCTCCTAGTTTTCTCAATTATTCACTTTAGTCAAAAATAAAATGGAGCCGCTTCCTGCACCGTGATGTTGATGTGCTTCACAAAACCAACTTTCAGTAGAAATTGTATGAGAGGTCTAAGGATTTTGTAGCAATCTGTGCCAGGTTGACTTCTCTCAGTTTGGAAAGTTGTTATGTTTACCTTCCAGGATATACACCATAATGCATACTGGCAAAGTGTATATTAGAAACTTATGAGTGAATCTCGCCTGACAACCTCTAGCGGATGAAAAAGAAAAATAAACTTGTATTTGACCAAGGGAGCATAAGAAAAGAATTTACACCCTAAATCAATATGATCAAATGCCACTTTGCTTTCCTGTTCTTATGTGGCACGCATGATCTTTTCCTTTGTTCAATGCGTCGAAGTATTTGAATATTGGTTGTGCATAATATTTGTATGCACAATGGGAAAGAATGTTGATGGCCCAAGGCAACGCACGGGAATTCAACTAGTTAAATTAATACGCTAGTAGTGCTAGTATTTGTACCGGCTTGACCCTGCGAATTACAAGCCACTGTTACTAAGTTAGGACATCAACGCCGGTGTGGTTACGGCTCACGATTCCTCCTTCCGGACGACCTTTATATCCTCCTGTGGCTCACGTTTCCTCTCGGTCGCTTGCAGTGTGCGACGTCGTTGCTTGAATCTTGCAGCTCACCCACCTCCTTCCCTGCCCTCTTGCACCTCCCATCTCCAGGTCCTCCGCGCACAAAGCGCCGTGAAGTTTCTTTTTCCTAGTTTTCTTAATTATTCACTTTATTCAAAAATAAAATGGAGCCGCTTCCTACACCGTGATGTTGATGTGCTTCACAAAACCAACATTCAGTAGAAATTGTATGAGAGGTCTCAGGATTTCGTAGGTTCGCCTTATTATCTTCTGTTTTCTTTGACTTCACGCTGTTAGCCTATTAGCTAGCAATAAAAAGGTTGTAGCAATATGTGCCAGGTTAGACTTCTCTCAGTTTGGAAAGTTGTTATGTTTACCTTTCAGGATATACACCCTAATGCATACTGGCAAAGTGTATATTAGAAACTTTGAAGTGAATCTCGCCTGACAATCTCTAGCGGATGAACTAGAAAAATAAACTTGTATTTGACCAAGGGAGCATAAGAAAAGAATTCCCTAAATCAATATGATCAAATGCCACTTTGCTTTCGTGTTCTTATGTGTCACGCATGATCTTTTCCTTGGTTCAATGCGTCAAAGTATTTAAATATTGGTTGTGCATAATAATTGCACAATGGGAAAGAATGTTGATGGCCCGTGGCAACACACGGGAATTCAACTAGTTAAATTAATACGCTATTACTGCTAGTATTTGTACCGGCTTGACCCTGCGAATTACAAGCCACTGTTGCTAAGTTAGGACATCAACGCCGGTGTGGTAACGGCTCACGCTTCCTCCTTCCGCACAACCTGCATATCTTCCCGTGGATCATGTTTCCTCTATGTCGCTTGCAGTGTGCGCCGCCGTCGCTTGAATCTTGCAGCTCACCCACCTCCTTCCCTGCCCTCTTGCACCTCCCATCTCCAGGCCCTCCGCGCATAAAGCGTTTGAAGTTTTTTTTCCTAGTTTTCTCAGTTATGCACTTTAGTCAAAAATAAAATGGAGCCGCTTCCTACACCATGATGTTGATGTGCTTCACAAAACCAACATTCAGTAGAAATTGTATGAGAGGGTCTCAGGATTTCGTAGGTTCGCCTTATTATCTTCTGTTTCCTTTGACTTCACGGTGTTAGCCTATTAGCTAGCAATGAAAAGGTTGTTGCAATTTGTGCCAGGTTAGACTTCTCTCAGTTTGGAAAGTTGTTATGTTTACCTTTGAAAAGATTAGACTTCTCCCTAATGCATACCGGCAAAGTGTATATTAGAAACTTTGAAGTGAATCTCGCCTGACAACCTCTAGCGGATGAACTAGAAAAATAAACTTGTATTTGACCAAGAGAGCATAAGCAATGAATTTACACCCTAAATCAATTTGATCAAATGCCACTTTGCTTTCCCGTTCTTATTTGGCACGCATGATCTTTTCCTTGTTTCAATGCGTCGAAGTATTTGAATATTTGTTGTGCATAATATTTGTATGCACAATGGGAAAGAATGTTGATGGCCCGTGGAAACGCACGGGAATTCAACTAGTTAAATTAATACGCTAGTAGTGCTAGTATTTGTACCGGCTTGACCCTGCAAATTACATTACAATCCACTGTTACTAATTAGGACATCAACGCCGGTGTGGTAACGGCTCACGCTTCCTCCTTCCGCACGACCTGCATATCTTCATGTGGCTCACGTTTGCTCTCTATCCCTTGCAGTGTGCGCCTCCGTCGTTTGAATCTTACAGCTCACCCACCTCCTTCCCTGCCCTCTTGCAACTCCCATCTCCAGGCTCTTCACGCATAAAGTGACGTGTAGTTTCTTTTTCCTAGTTTTCTCAATTATGCACTTTAGTCAAAAATAAAATGGAGCCGCTTCCTGCACCATGATGTTGATGTGCTTCATGAAACCAACATTCAGTAGAAATTGTATCAGAGGTCCCAGGATTTTGTAGGTTCGTCTTATTATCTTCTGTTTTCTTTGACTTCACGGTGTTAGCCTATTAGCTAGCAATGAAAAGGTTGTAGCAATCTGCGCCAGGTTAGACTTCTCCCAGTTTGGAAAGTTGTTATGTTTACCTTTCGGGATATACACCCTAATGCATACTGGCAAAGTGTATATTAGAAACTTTGAAGTGAATCTCGCCTGACAACCTCTAGCGGATGAACTCGAAAAATTAACTTGTATTTGACCAAGGGAGCATAAGCAAAGAATTTACACCCTCGATCAATTTGATCAAATGCCACTTTGCTTTCCTGTTCTTATGTGGCACGCATGATATTTTCCTTGGTTCAATGCGTCGAAGTATTTGAATATTGGTTGTGCATAATATTTGTATGCACAATGGGAAAGAATGTTGATGGCCCGTGGCAACGCACGGGAATTCAACTAGTTAAATTAATATGCTAGTAGTGCTAGTATTTGTACCGGCTTGACCCTGCGAATTACAAGCCACTGTTACTAAGTTAGGACATCAACGCCGGTGTGGTAACGGCTCACGCTTCCTCCTTCCGCAGGACCTGCATATCTTCCCGTGGCTCACGTTTCCTCTCTGTCGCTTGCAGTGTGCGCCGCCGTCGCTTGAATCTTGCAGGTCACCCACCTCCTTCCCTACCCTCTTGCACCTCCCATCTCCAGGCCCGCCACGCACAAAGCGCCGCATTGTCAACCCCCCTCCCCCTTCTTGTGGCAGGGACCGCCGTCCCGTCAGCCACATCTTACCATGTCGTCATCCACAGGCCGAGGAGGTGTACGCGCTTCCGCATGGCATGGTTCTCTCTTTCTCAATCCCCTTTCCGGTCTCCTCCAGCCGCAGCGTCTCGTCCAGACCGTGCATGGCTGTGGTTGCTGCAATCCGACTATCTCTACCCCCTCTGCTTGAAGAACGTTGACGAGGACCTCGCCAGCGCATCCGGTGGTCCCCAACTGAACCTCATTTCCGGTGGTCCCAGCGGTGTTGTCGTAGACGACGTTGTATAAGGCAGTTATGTATAAGACGTGGGGCGAGCGTGGGCAGCACAGAAAACGATGCCCCACGTCTTTATGCACATCGGGGACGAGCGGACAGTCTTGAGGCATAAAACAAACCAATGTGGTTAAGGCGCGTCCTTGTCTTTTCATGTAGCAACATCCAATAAAACACTCCGACCTTGGATGACAAAACCCGAACTGCGTAGAGCATGGTGGACTCCGCCAACTCTAAAGTTTACAAAGTCACGAAGCTAGACCACCATCCAGTTCGCTCCCCCGAGGAATGGAGGCTTAACAGGATCGCATCGATTAGCGCTAGACCGGAGACTGCCCTGGGGGAGCCACGCAGAGCGAGGTGAATGAGGGGCTACCCACCTTGAACCGAGCTGGCAATAGGGCCGTTGGAAATATACCGTGAGAGAAACACATCGTGGAGCTCAGACGAAAGCACCCCAATGGCGACCATGCATGCATCATGCGAGAACGACGCGAGCACACCGTATCCTGGAAACACCTTGGTGATAGAGCGGTAGAGGGTAGCCCATGTTCTACCCTCTCGTGACTAATAATCTTATGATAAAATATAGGCATAAATTGGAGATCTAATAGCACGATAATTTAGAAGATGTGGACTAACGTGACACCTCTGTTATACACCCATATATTGCGAGGGCATTACCATTAGTATATTGAATATAATTATGAACTAAAATTTCCATTTCATATACACTACAAATAAGGAGATCTAAATCATAATATTCTATAACTATCGTATATATTATGGTCTATAAGTATGAAATGTGTGGAATCTTTTAATTTATTGGAGAGTAGTTATTCTGATATTTTGAGGACATACGAGAAACTATTCTCTACCTTTAAGAGGTGAGAAAGACATAAATAATATTTTAGGCATGTTATGTTGGGCTGTATCTTATGCCAATGAACGAAGCCTATTGGCTTTGTCTTTTTTTTTTGGTATTTTCTTATATAGGGACTGTTTGTGGAGCTAATGAAATCGCGGGCTCTGTGCCATATGAGAAGTGACTAAGTTCGATTTATCTTTTTAATATGAGCGGGCCATTCAGACCTTTCTGTCGACGGCAATCCAATGCAATTATCGAATCTCGTCGACTCATAGTGTGCTAGTGAGTACATCTACACCATACTCAATGTTTACAAAAATATTATTTTTTATCTAGGAATTAACAATATAATCTTATTCACAATCATGCATAAATATAAATATGAGTACAATTTTTACAAAACGGCTTATCAAGGGTAATTAGTTTTTTAAAACGGTCATAGTTTGGTTTCTTTACTGTCACGGTTTTAATTTGAAAGTAGAAGGTCCCGTCTTGAAACCGTACAGCTTTTGTCCAATCAGTTACTTTTTTTCATTGAAGTAACATAAAATTTGGAAGTTCTTCTTTTGAACGAAATATAAAAGCCTCTATCGACTTTTTTCCCGAGAAACCACCTCAATCTAAATGCATGTTTTTCATGCCCCAGTATACCTTGTCTACCTTCAGGTTTTCTTTTCTTGAGAAAATTACCGATCGATCTTTGACATGGAAAGATCACTACACCCAGGATATCATGGTACATATTTATCTTTCCATGTGAAAGAATGATTTCAACATTATATCTTGTGTATGCACCTTTTTTCCTAAACGGACTTGCTATTGCTATTGAGTTAGTTAGCTCTTTTTTTTTACAGAAGCTAGCATGCATATGTTAGTTTTTACTAAACGGACACATCTAACTATTTGTACCGTTGGAAGATCTTCAACTCTTCATTGAAAAAATAGCTTGCCACACTTAATACTTGAAGAGTCTAGGTCTAGAACGAAACTATGGACACAATTTTTTTGGAAAATGATTTAGATCTCCTTTTCGCGCCTACGTCGCCCCATCCTACGTCGCCCCATCCTAGGCCGCTCCCTTTCGCGCCTCCTGACTTCCTTCGCTCGTGTAATCCTGGCCCACTAGGCCCATTTTATGTGGAAAAAAGGCCAACAATCCAGATCCAACGAGGTTTTTTGCCTGGATTTTCTTTTCCAGCAGCCCAATGCAATAATTTCGTGCAGTCATATATATGCTAAGTGTCTTCGCCATTTTCGATCATTGTTGCGTACGCCTTTAAAATTTGTAACAATTCCGCACGTTTTTGTTGAGAAAGCACAAACGAGATGTTGCAAAGTTTTTCTGAATGATTTCTAGAAAATGCTTATATGTTTGTTAGAATTCATTTGGAATGAAATGTTTATGACCTCTTTTACATGTTGTAAACGTGTAAAGTTTTTGTTGCTATCGATTTACTTTTTTGTTGAAATAGATGATGATTTTTGTTGCAACTGAAACAGTGACAAATTATTTTGTGTTGCTTATCAACTTTTTAATTGACGCAATTTTTTGTTGTTGCAATAGGTTGTGATTTTTGTTGAATTGTTTAAACTTTTTTGTTGCAACGCAATAACATATTGTTTAACTATTATTTGTAACATTACTTATTTTTCAAAAAAGATTTGGAAAAAATTGTTGTAATACTTTTTTTTGTACACCTGATGATAATTTTTTTTGCGACACAAGTCAATTTGTTGCAGTGGCAGTTTTGCTGTAATTATCGAGATGACCGGAGTAACACAATTTACCTTTTCGTTTTAAGTGGGGCTGCTGTGGACTACGGGTTCTATATGCGAAAAGCAGGGGGTTAAAATTTAAAATTGTATTGAGTTGATTCAATCCACCGGATGAAGATCGGACGCTCGCGAGGGGACCTACATTTGCCAAACGTAGGGCGACCTACGCAGAGCACGTCCCATTTTTTTGGCCGTCATGCATAGGGTTATATAAGCTGCCTAGGAGCACGTTTTAGCTTGGGTACATAGTTTCCTATTTATTTAAAAGGATGTAGCTACAATCTATCTATGTTCGTTTAGAGTTATGTCATGAACTTATTTTTTAACGTGTTACGTCTTGACACGGTACTTTGAGCATAACCCGGCTGTATGTTCAGTACATTATTTTTTGCTTTGTCCTATCGGAGATTGCCTTGAACGTTCAAATTGTTCCTCATTTACAACTACACGGTTACCTCACTACTATTATTTCATTATAAATCCTATCCACTACTTTTAAATTCAACTATAAAAATAACTAGTAGGCTTTGGCGCGACCGCATGGCGCGCCCGTACAATGATTAGGAGGCAAAGCAGAAAAAGATAATTCTCGAAAAATAATAGGCTTACATGTTGCCTTATTTGATGCTAAACTGTGCCTACATGTGCTCATTATATTTTTGTTTTTCTACAATTTGTACATGTAGGGTAGGGCGAAAGGCTGTCTTTTGTTAAGTGGAAGAGTTAGTGGTTTATGTCTCTCATCTATATCAATTAAGTGAAGACATTCACGTAAAAATACGATACTCCATCCATCCTGATTTATAAGTCACATATAGCACTTCTCTGTGCCCTAAGTATTCATTTCTTGTGCCTCAAATATTGTATGCATTGGTGAAGAGGGTGGAGAGAGACAACCATCCACTAATTAGAGGAAAATTAATGCAAATGTTTCTAAGAGGTGGGACTGCATGTTTGGAATTGTGCCCTATAAACCAAGACGGAGGGAGTAATAATTTCTACGACCCCTATTAGTAGTTATTATTTAATTAATAAAAAATTGTATTAAATTAGTGGCAATTAATACAGATCAAATAAAGCAATGTACGGAGTATTTACATATTTTTTCAGAAAATGGTTGACCCGTATTTTTAGGTGCTAGACATGAAGGAAAAGAATCAAGGTTTTTACTTAACAATATATCCTAACGGAGCACAATACACTGAGCAGCCTCCCGATTCCCAATTTTGTTTGTGATAGCCTATAAATCTCGGTGAATCCGCCGCTAGATCATGGTCGCCGACCTATTGCGGCTGAAAATTGTTCGATCACACCAGGAACACCAATCTCGCCCATGCCAGCTAGCCCAGAGTGTTGTATTTATGACCTCGGAGATGGGAGGCATGGCCGGCTTACGCCGCCACAGTGTCGACGGTCTCCACATTTCCTCTCCCTCTATGGCCTCAACCTCTCTGATGTCGACATAAATTGTCGCCTCAACTGTGCTACCACCGTCTGCCGCCTTGACCGAAGCTACCTTATCTGCGCGGATGCCGCAAGCCCGCTCGACCAACACAAACACCACCTAAGTACCTGACCGGCGGGCTACCCAGATGCGGTCTTGGTGGCAGAAAGGCAGACGACGGCGCAGCCAAGCGTGCACGCCGGGTAGGACAGGAAGAGGGCGACATGGTTGGCTAATGGCGCCGCCCTCGGCAGTCCCCTTCCCTACATCCCCGTGTGCGACATACCACAGACTCTGATGGCATTTGTCTCATCAACCAGTGATGCCGCGACATGGATCCCCTTCCGGCTCAAGTGTCAAAGAGGGCGTCGTCACTGAGACACTGACCACATCTTTCGCATGTACTCTACACGAGGCGATACTCCACAACTACATCTTCTCCGACAGAGCTCTACGCGACATCAAGATAAGATGTGCCAGGTACAACTCACGGTGCACACGCTCTGTTCGACATAATACACATATGACATGTGACTGTGTTCTATCTTTGTTACATAAATGGCTACTTTGCTAGTTGGTCTCCACTACATTTAACAATCTCGGTAGTATGTTTAATATATCGGGGGTGACGTTTTGACTCCCGGATGCATATGCACCAGTTTTAAAATACATATTGAACAAAATTCCAAATCTCAAAAAATTTGATTTTTTTACGCATAGTTCTCAACATTTTATATGTTCATGAAGTCGTTTCACGGGAATCCGACATTATGCTTGACATATGTAAAAAATACAAAATTTGGTGCCAACACATTTTTTTTATTTTTTTACAAAAGGCACAAAAAATATATTCTTAGTGAAACGGCGTTGCAAACACATAGAATGTGAAAATGTATCGATAAAAGTTTGTTTCGGATTTTTTCGATGTTTCAAAGTTTGGTTTCTAAATATCGGGCCAGGTGCGAAAATGAATTTTTTCAATTTATCGGTAAAGAAAATAAACTTGTAAGCTATTCAGTTACCTAATATTACAACCATTAGAATAGTATATTGTAAAAACGACTTTAAGAACACAAAAGCGGTGACCGAATTTGATGCACAACAATATACAACTATTATTTCAATAGTAAAATTATTTCAGTGAAGACAAAAAAAATTCTATTAATGGTGCACAAGCTATGTTTAAATCTTAGGAACATTTTGTTGAGCTGAAATCTTAAGTAAATTGGTTCACCCAGGAACAAATACTTTGTAAGAAATCTTATGTACATTGGTTCAGCCTCATATAACTAATACATATACAATCTGCTAATAGTTATGTATATGTCGCCTAACTTTTCAATACAAGCGGGTTTCCTGTACCTCGGGAAAGAAGCCGCATATATAGCAGTAAGCACATCATGTCCTTAAAAGATAGCTTGCTTTAACGTGTTTACAATTTCCTTATATACAATACTTATTTACTTCATCGGTAGCTAAAACATTACCATTCTCGATGAGTAATTTAAATTTGGACACGTTTTTACGCTTCCAACTTTGCCGAGAGTCAGACCTTAAATTTGTTGATAGTCATTTTGTAGCATACACCTATAGGATATTTCCGACACTGCAACGGAAAATGCCATTTTAAACCGGAAGCATTTAATACAATTAGCATATACTACATCGGATCTCCAGTGCCGTTGGCAACACTATACCTTGGCCTCTAGAGCCCATTCTAGCATACGGCTATAGGATAATCTATAAGCTGCAATGCAACGGCCATTTTGAATCGGAAGCAATCAATATGGTTCACAAATACAACAGGTCTCTAGTATTGTCGGAACCACCCGTATCTTTTCCTCTAGAGCGCATTCTCCAAACCTTCTAAAAATGAGGCGTGTCCATTTCAGAGGCTATGGATTGTTTCATATTTTAGAACAACATGAAGGGCACACCAATATCAACTGAATTTTCTGTCCAATACTGATGAGCACAATAGAGTGCAAGAACTCAGGGGTATAGATAAGATCAACATCAGAAACATAATCCATGGACTTTAAGATAGTATCTCAACTACTATATTATGCAAATCTGACCTGGAAGATGAGCAAAGACGTCATTATTAAGATCATCTGATGCAGTATTAATAAGATAAATGTAATGTAATCCTTTTTGCATGATGTGCACTCATCATCTCGATACCGGAGAATTTTTAGGCCCTCAACAAATGTGTCATTGCTAAAAGACGTAAGGAAAAGTTTAGAAACACACTATGTTTCATACCTAGACATGTAGGATTGCAGGCGAGAAATAGTAAGAACTGCAGGCGAACTCCTAGCGTGGGACCAGAAGAAGAAACACCTATACATCTAAAAAACACGTAATAATCATGCACTACTATAGAAAGTCGAAAAAAAAACACACGCACAAACCTCGCTCCATAAACAGACGATTGCCGAGACGAATATCTAAACGGCGGCGATCAGCAGAGTAATTAGGAAGAACTGAATGAGAAATGGGCCAACCATCATGAAAGAAGAAAATGGAAAAAAATTACTCAGTCGACAAACATATATATAGAAAATAAAAATAAATGTAGTGGCCAATCTTCAAGGAGGGAAAAGAACTCATGAAAAAATGCAAAGAGGAACCGTAGGGGCCAAGCTTACTAAAGCATGATAAGAATAGGAGCGCCCCATCTGAACAAAAAAAAAGTAAAGACTATTGTAGGAAAGTAAAATAATAAATATGAAAGAAATAGGAGTAATAAAATATAAGAAACAAGACAACTCATGACAGGTTAAAAAAGAGGCAAATAGGAAAACCACGGGAGTGCCAACTATAACCGGCTCAAAAGAAAATGCATCTGGCTTCCGCGACAGGCAGAGGAACGAGCGGAAGAGGCTGCCGCGGCAGGGAAACCAGCGAGTAAAATTGCCGCGACGGGGAAACCATCAAAAGAAGTTGTCGATACAGAGAGACCAACGGGTAAAGTTGTTGCAGCAGGGAAACCTAGAATCGAAGACGTCGCAATAATGATCCCGCATGAGATGATATAAGCTTGCCATCGCACTACCAAATCCTTCTAGGCACACCACCAAAGTAGAAGAAGACCAGGGCACCGAAGACAAACCATATGACGATGCTAAACAAAAAACAAGTAGAATCAATCATACAATCCATGCCAAGAACGAAAACTAAAGCTCAAAACAGCTTCAAAACCATAATTCCAAAAAACACACCTCCTGGTGCGCTAGTAGGCATGCATGAAGAGCAGACCCAAATCATCGTAAATCATAGACAACACAGTAGTCATGCATAAAGAGCTGATCCAGAATTTCCTTCGGTCATAGACGGTGTAAACGAACTAATTAACATATGTTAGACTTAAAGAAAACGAACCTATGAACCAACAAGAAAACATGTATCCATTTCAATTATGTGCGCTCATGCATGAGAACATATGAGCAAAAAAAAGACAAAACCTCCCTCCATAACCAGGAACTTGCCTAAACAGCAAGACGACACCGTCAAGAATATCAGAATAGAGGAACTGGACATGCATGGAAAGGACAACACGGAGAGAACGTTGGGGAAACAGAAAAATTGTAGATGGCAAACATATATAAGTAGAAGAAGAAAATAAACAAACTTAACGACCAAGAAAACAAGAAACACACAGACCAATATCATGTAATAAAACAGGAGACAAACAACCCAGCCGTATAAAAACAAAAGTACAAAGCTTGAGGGCCAAGTTTTCTCAAGAAAATCAAGGTGCATGCACATGCAAACAACCCAGCCGTACAAAAACAAAAGTACAAAGCTTGAGTGCCAAGTTTGCTCAAGAAAGTAAACGTGCATGCGCATGCACTTGCACATGCGATAGATTTTTTCACAAAAAAATAAAGATCACCGGAAGGGCACCCAATGACCGGCTAGAAGAAAACACATTGCAGCTACCAAAGCCTCTATAGCCGGTAAATGAAAGAAAAAATAGAGATGATAAGAAACCTTTTGGAACTTGGAACACGTAGGGAACCGGCTAGCCAAACCGGAAAGACAAAAGGAAAAAACAATGAAGAAGCCAAACACCAAATCTCAAGAGTCTGCACCCAATGAAACGACGCCACGTATGAACAACTCTTACACGTGTCACCTAACAAGGGGCTGGAAATAGGCAAAAACCTGACAAAATTAGAAACCTTCCTCCCTTATTATAGTAGTGTATTTAGGTGACATGGCTCAACATGACATCGTCTTTGATCAATGAAAAGTGACTGGGAAATAAAATCTACTGTTTCATAGATAGTCACATAATACGAAAGGAATTGATATGTTTCTATCGACATTTAGAAAATCACAAATGGTTGATTATGTTCTTGAACAACTATAAATGAAACATAAATTGTCTGATTTTTTCGAAGTTTTTCAATAGTTTGAAACAGAGATGCATCAATCTATATAGATTAAAATCTCCGAGTTACCATATTTTTCTATTCCTACAACAGCTGGTAGGCTCTTCCAACATCAAGCACAAAAATTTCAGACGGGCAAACGCAACCCGTTACTTCCCAAATTCAGATAAGCATTAATGTTATCAATCCGGAGGAGCTGCCACCCTATGCGGGCGTGCATGGAGGGTCAGGACGGCAGAGCTTGCAGCGGCTGAGTGGAACGACAGGGTGGAGGGAGGAGAATACAGGTTAACAAACCATTAGTAGATAAGGATGCATGCATCAAAGCTAGGTAACAAATCTAACAAACTTGACAAGATAAGGCTGCATGCAACGTCGCGGTTGGAAAAAAACATTAGTGCGGTGGCATTTGGTGCGTAATTACGTTGAAGTGTGACACCGCCTCACGACCACTGTAACCTTAATAGTAGAGATTTTCTCTTTCAAAAAGACACGGGGCTCTGAAATCTTATAAGATGGTCGAACATTTGTTTGGTACACTAAAGATGTCCATGTATTATATATATGGAGTTTCTCCGCGTACTCTTACTTTTTTGCCGGAAGACACACACTCGCCAATCATATGTTAAATAGCAGTGAGAATAAGAGCCTGATCTGTATAACCAAAGTAATTCTAGTAAGCTCTTTAACCACACCAGATCCATGGGGTAGCTAGCTTCATTCAGTTTGAGAGACCGGTCCATGGGGTAGCTAGCTTCATTCAGATCCATGGGGTAGCTAGCTTCATTCAGATCCATGGGCTCGCCTAGCGTCCTTGAACGAACTGGCTGCAGCCAGAGGATGTGAATGGCATGGACCACGGGCTTAACCACCACGGAGGAGAAGACGCATGAGAGAATCTAGAGGAGGCTGAAAATAGTTTTTATGCAAAGTACTAGAATATCCTATTAAAAAACTTAAAAAAAATAGCTATTTTGGGAAACTAGCAAAGGAGATCGCCACAGTGTTCAACCACGGGCAGCAGCTAGCTAGATAGAAACCACCAATGCAACATTTAGAAGTATATAATAGGTTGTACAAAAGCAAAGCCTCCACTAAATTAACAGTGCAAAAGTGTCATCGTGCTCCTATAATGATTGTAGGTTTTCATACCGGAGAAAATCCGAGCTATCCAAACAACGCGTACAACACATGGAGTACAAGTGTAGCCTCAATTTCGAGACATGACACTCACAGAGGACTAGCAGACCTGTCCGAGCCCTCGGACGAAGGCGTAGGAGACCGGCGCCATGGCAGGTCAACCCTCATGGTCGAGGTGGAAGGTGATATGATGGGGAGCGCGGGATGCAGACTGGATGCATACATGCTTCCAGGCACATAGTCCAACGTAGATTCACCACTTTGTCAAGTGTCTCTTAGGAGTCAACTTTCTACTGGTCGATTCAACCTTGGTTTGCTTTTCTGAGGGAAAACGTGCCGCTGCACTCTTCACAACATTTCTCTTGGGGTTTACCAACGTCCGCCATTAGTGCGCCACTGACTTGAGGACAAAAAATGTGGTGTCTATTATCAGTGACGCACCAATGTGATCCATAACATGTATATATATTAGTATCAATGGCACACCACTAAGCATTGCACCACTAATGCTATGGAGTTTCAGACCATCAGTGACGCACCGCTTAGTGGTGCGCCAGTGATACCTGGCACCACATGTATATCCATATACGCACCACTAAGCGGTGAAAATAACAGAAATATAAAGCATTTTTTGCTATTTCCGGATATGCAATGACCTTTTCCTATAGAACTTTTATAAAATAAAAAGAATGAAACATACATGGCTATCTAATTGAACACAAAGCTATGTAATATATAGATTGGTCTCACATAAAATAAAAAGTATAAAATAACATAATTATATATAGAGAAACATACTAGTTGTATCTATTTATCATGCTCCTTCTTCTTCCTATTCTTCTTATTAGTCGAGGAAGATACTTCTTCTGTGTTATCATTGTATTGTCCATGAATCTTGGTGCGGAACCTCGACATCTCCACGTCTCCCTCGTCACCGACATTGTGATGGGAGGTACCGTCTAGGGTACCCCCTCCGGCAGAGCTGACGATGCCATTGCCACTAAAGACGGCCACGCCACCACTTTTCAGTGCCTCCCTTGTTCTCCTCCAGCTTGGTGATGGCCTGATTTTCTTCGTCATTCTGCTCATCTTCGTCATCCTCTTCCTAATGGTTTCGACGTCCAAAGCCACAACCAAAGAGACGCCAACGGTGCCAATGGTGAGGAAGGAAGTTATCATCATGCATAACTAGTAGAGAATGGGCCTATAGTCCCAGGTCAGGACTGACTGTACTCCCGGATTTCCATCCGGGACAAGCCAATCGGTTCTACAGGACCCCCCTTTGGTCGCAGTTTGCCACAAACCGGAACTAAAGGACCTCCACCTTGCTACGCCTAGCGCTGCAGGATGGAGGACCTTTACTCCCGGGTGGTAACACAAATCGGGACTAACGATTTTGTGATTTTTTTTCTCATTATCAGGTTTTTTCATTTTGGGGTTAGAGTTTATGTTTCCATTTTTTGGTTTACCTCCAATATTTTTAACTCTAATCATTCTTAATTTTATTTAAATCACTCACTTCTAGTGACACTTCACGGTCGAACACCCATCCCCAGACTCCAAGAATCCATGAAGGTTTTACGGACAATAGTATGATATCAATTATCAACCCTTGGACCTTGATATCTCACATCTATATTTTGTTAATCCAAACAATTATTTAAGTAAACAAAAATAAATCAGTAATAACAATCTTGAATTTAAATAATAATTAACTTTTTTTGCCTTTTCAAATTAATATTGAATAATTCAGATCTACATATCCATAAATCATAATTTGACAAATAATATGTCTAAAGCGATTAGAAAAATGAGAGAAGTTTAAATATGACATCCATATCATCATGCTTCTCATAAAAATATGATTAACATGCAATCATACCAATAACCCAAAAGTAACATAATATTAGAGAGTTAGCATGAGGTTATCTATCTATTTTTTAACAGTGATGAGTATTTTACCTCATGTTTTTCAACGTATTCTCCATTTTTTTATTTGTTTGCACGTTGTATTGTACAGTTTTCACCATGATTCATCATGTTTTCACATTATTACAGAAACTACATATACGGGAAACAAGTGATAATATTGATGATGTGAGAATTTGGGCTGAATCTTGGGGAAGTTTTCCTTCATCATCCAGTACTCCTCGTTGTTTAGGACGACTGCCATATTAGCCATTCCAGTCCTTTCACGGTCAATCTTGAACTCCTCCTTGTGATCCATGTGGCATTCTGCTGGTATCTCAATATACCAGGTGCGCTTCACCATGTACTTGTCATGCGTTATATCAACGCTAGAAAAATATATGCCGCTTTGAAGTAAAATGGCACAAATGTTAAATACTGCTGCAATAACCAATTTCCATTTTCTTGTTAAATTATAAATTACTACTAGAATTATATAAGACAACTCAAAAACTACATATATCACCGAAAATTTTGAACACTTTAATTCATGGATATAGTTTAGAACACTATAACTCTACCATAAATTTAATAGAAGATCTAATATTTTATTGTAAGGCCCATATGAATACTACTATATACCATGGGCAATACTATAATATGCAACTAGAAATAACGTGTGTACGTGTACGAACGTACCTTGACGGATGGAAGACCATGACATTTTTCTTGAAACAAAGTTGCATGACGGCAACATCGTCATAATCGTGCGTGTACTCCAAATCAAGGCCCATGAACTTGTGTTCCTCGTCATGAAGCCATTCCTCGAACAATCATAGTTTTTCTGCCACATTGGAGGTGTTGTTCGTGTAGACGACTTGTAGATTGGTCTTTCCATGTGCCGACATGGGACCATAGCGAGTGATTAGATTCATGTTGTTGGGGAAGAAGAGAGGAGAAGGAGAGGAACCGAGAAGGAAGAGGAACATAGAAGGTTTGTGGCCTCGATGTTTACTGTAGCGCCTTATGATCACGCGCGCGATACAAACGGTTAAGTCTTCTAGTCCCGGGTAGTATCACCAGCTAGGACTAAAATGTCTCACGCTAGGCGAATAGCGAACGGTTTAGCCGTTTAGTCCCGGGTTGTATCACCAATCGGGACAAAAAGGGGCGAGTGTTAGGACAACGGTTGCCAAAACCTTTTTATTCCTCGTTGGTGATACGACAGGACAAAACGTTCCATTTTAATCGGGTATAGGGGTGACCACAGTTCTCGACGTTGGATACTAAGCATTAGTGGCCGGATCCAAATAGAACCGAGACTAATGCTCCATACCAAGGGATTGTTTCTACTAGTGCATGCACAACTCCTCCTCATCTGAGGTGGTGAGTCACTGTAACCACTTCAGTGTTTATAAAATCAGATGATGATCCCGCGGATCACTGGTAGAAAATAGGTCTTCCATACGCCCCCATTAGTCCCAAAATAATCGAACCGCGACCATAGGGGTCTTTAGTCGCGGTTCGGGAGGAGACCCGTGACCAACAGTCTGGACCCAGCGCGCTCGGTCCACAGCTGGCGGACGGGAGGGGCTTTAGTCGCGGTTGGCCTGGCCAACCAGGACTAAAAGGTCCTCAGGCTGGCCCGAAGGCCTTTAGTCGCGGTTGGCCAGGCCAACCGGGACTAAAGGCCCATCCCTATATAGTACTCAGCTCGCTGCACTTAGCCACATTTGGTGTCACTTCTACTCACAATATTCACAAGGGGTGGTGGGTTTGCTTTTGGTTCCTCCTATGCACACAAGGTGTTCGATCAAATGCCCGAGAGCATGAAACACACATGATATGAAGTGTCCGAGCCGCACTTGAGCTTTGTCTTTTATTTTTCCTCCTCGATCGCGGTTAGCAACTTGAACCTTTCATGATTTGTATTATTTGTAGCTAGTTAGTTTAACAAATGCATGATGGTTAATTATATACTTTATATAATAATAATGCAGATGAATCGGCAATGGATGTACGGTAACCTACTCTCCGGCGAGTTCACTACGGGTTTGAAAGATTTCCTCGTAGTGGCAAATGCGAACAAGCACCGAGGTTTTATTATCTGTCCATGTTCTGAATGTAAGAATCAGAAGGGTTACTCCTCTTCAAGAGTCGTTCACATGCACCTGCTTCGGCACGGTTTCATGCCAAGCTATAATTGTTGGACCAAGCATGGAGAAAGAGCGGTTAGAATGGAAGAAGATGAAGAAGAGGATGATATCAATGTCAACTATCATGAGGCTTTCATGGAGGATGATGCTGAAGGTGGGGAAGGGTTTGGTGAAAGTGAAGAAGAGGCACATGATGAGCCCGCTGATGATCTTGGTTGGACCATTGCTGATGCACGGAGATGCTGTGAAACTGACAAGGAGAGGGAGAATTTGGATCGCATGTTAGAGGATCACACGAAGTCGTTGTACCCAGGATGCGACAATAGTCTGAAAAAGCTGGGTTGCACACTGGATTTGCTGAAATGGAAGGCACGGGAAGGTGTAGCTGACTCATCATTTGAAAATTTGCTGAAAATGTTGAAGAATATGTTTCCGAAGAATAACAAGTTGCCCGCCAGTATGTACGAAGCAAAGAAGGTTGTCTTCCCTCTAGGTTTAGAGGTTCTGAAGATACATGCATGCATTAACGACTGCATCCTCTACCGCGGTGAGTACGAGAATTTGAATAAATGGCCTGTATGCACTGCATTGCGTTATAAGATGAGAGGCGATGACCCTGGCGACGATGTTGAGGGCAAGAAACCCAGGAAGAGGGTTCCCGCC
Source organism: Alopecurus myosuroides (assembly GCA_028641055.1). Taxonomy (NCBI): domain Eukaryota; kingdom Viridiplantae; phylum Streptophyta; class Magnoliopsida; order Poales; family Poaceae; genus Alopecurus; species Alopecurus myosuroides. Next base: position 38,158 of record JAPCYS010001725.1, on the reverse strand, counting down.
AAGGTGATGTGGTATGCTCCTATAATACCTCGGTTGAAACGTCTGTTCAGGAACAAAGTGCATGCCAGGTTGTTGCGATGGCACAAAGAGGACCGTAAGTCCGACGGGGAGTTGAGACACCCCGCTGATGGAACGCAATGGAGAAAGATCGACAGAGAGTTCAAGGATTTTGCAGCTGACGCAAGGAACATAAGATTTGGTCTAAGTACTGATGGCATGAATCCTTTTGGCGAGCAGAGCTCCAGCCATAGAACCTGGCCCATGACTCTATGCATCTACAACCTTCCTCCTTGGTTGTGCATGAAGCGGAAGTTCATTATGATGCTAGTGCTCATCCAAGGTCCGAAGCAACCCGACAACGACATCGATGTGAACCTAAGGCCATTAGTTGATGAACTTTTACAGTTGTGGGGCAGACCTGGTGTACCTGTGTGGGATGAGCACAAAGAAGAGGAATTTGACCTACGAGCGTTGCTTTTTGTAACCATCAACGATTGGCCTGCACTCAGTAACCTTTCGGGACAGTCAAATAAGGGATACAAAGCATGCACGCACTGCCTACATGAGACTGAAAGTGTATTTTTGGATAATTGTAGGAAGAACGTGTACCTTGGTCATCGTCGATTTCTTCCCCGAAATCATAACATAAGAAAGAAAGCCAAGCATTTCAACGGCAAGGCAGATCACCGGCCGAAGCCTGCGGAACATACTGGAGCTGAGATATTTGATATGGTCAAGGATTTGAAAGTCATCTTTGGAAAGGGTCCTGGCGGACAATCAGTTCCGCTGGGAGTTGACTGGGACGTACCCATGTGGAAGAAGAAATCGATATTTTTGGAGCTACAGTATTGAAAAGTCATAGATGTCCGCTCTGCAATCGACGTGATGCATGTTACGAAGAATATTTGCGTGAACCTGCTAAGCTTCTTGGGCGTGTATGGGAAGAAAAATGATACAAAGGAAGCACGGCAGGACCAGCAACTTTTGAAAGACCCAGATGACCAGCATCCGGAATGGTTTCAAGGTCGTGCCAGCTACGCTCTTACCAAAGAAGAGAAGCTAATTTTTTTGAATGCCTGAGCAGTATGAAGGTCCCTTCTGGCTTCTCGTCGAATATAAAGGGAATAATAAACATGGCGGACAAAAAGTTCCAAAACCTGAAGTCTCACGACTGCCACTACTCCTCGCAGTGTCGCCGGAATACAAATTCTTTTATTAAAAACAGAAAACAGACGAACACTACTCCTCGTCGTCGTCGTCGGGGAACTCGTCGGTGACCTCCTCGTCATCGTCGGAGGTGCATGATGGTATGTCCGAGATAGGCCCCCACCTCGGATCATCGGAGGCCCAGACTTCGCCGGCGTGGTCGGCCCGACGAAGCTCTTGCAGCGCCTTCGTCCTCGCCTCCCGAGCAGCATCTAACGCGAGGTGGCGTTCGAGGCGACGCTCCGCCCGCTCAGCCGCGCGGGTCTGCCAGAGCTCCTCGTCGGCGCTCTCCTCCCCCGGGTTGTTCCGGTAATACTCGCGGACGATGCGGTCGTCCCTGGCGTTGACTAGGCCCTGAAACGCGCGGTGGCGGAGGTGGAGGTGGTCGGCGGCAGTGACGATCTGCGCCTTTGGCACCCTGGCCTCCGCTTCCCAGACGGTGTGGCAGTCATTGAAGTTCATCAGCGACCGCGGGCGGTTGAGGCGCCAGGACGCCGCGTCCAAGGCGCGGGCGGCCTCCGCCGCCGTCGCAAAGGAGCCGAGTGGGATGCGGTCGTCCCCCCAGCGGATATCTGCGCTGAACATTCCGTTCTGCCGTGCTAGGACGCCGCGGAAGCCAGTGGTGCTGTTCCTCCTCGGAGGCATGGTGGAAGCGCGACGGTGCATGGAGAGGAGTGGGCGCATGGAGAGGAGTGGGCGTGTGGAGAGGAAAAGACGCGCTCGAGGCACGGCAGTTTATACCGCCCCCTCCTGGCCACGCGTCACAACTCTCGCGCCACGCGTCACAACTCCCGCGCCATGCGCCACCCTAACACAACCAAGCAAATAGTTGCATCCGAGCTACTGGGTGCAGAACACTGACCCAAGCTCCGAGCTACTGGGTGCGCCACCCTAACACAACCAACCAAATAGTTGCACTCCGAGCACAAAGTGAACACTGACCCAAGCATGTATTGATGTGTTAAAGAGGGGGTGTAGAACAAAACAATCGGTATCACCATCATACAGCCCCTACCGTGGCTACTGGGTGCAATATGCATACCAAATGCACGGCAGGACGTATGATGGTGAATCCGGGTGTTTTGTATTTGCTCGATGAACTGAATATATGATGTATCAAACCTTAAAGGGGGATGCAGAAAAAAACAATCGGTATCGCCATCATACAGCTCCACCGTGGCTACTCGGTGCATATATGCATACCAAATGCACAGCAGGACGTATGATGGCGAATCTGGATGTTTTGTATTTGGTCGATGAACTGACCGGTGTATGAAGGTGGGCTATATATAAGGTCCTCTGGCTCACAAGTGTTGTGCTAGGGTTTTGATCCAACGGTTAAGAAACACCCTGATCCAACAGCTCACAACAACTCGAAAGAAACACACCGTAACCCTGATCGAACGGCTCACAACAGCTCAAAAGAAACACATCCCGGATCCAACGACTCACAAGCGTTTGAAAGAAACACACGATCCATCTGTATCTATCTGATTGGTCCAACGAAACACGAACCATTTAGTCCCGGTTGGTGTCCCCAACCGGGACTAAAGGGATATGTTTTATTCTCGCTATATAAATGTATGCATTGCCACACCATTGGCATAAACACATACGAACTCACCACTCTCTCATGGCTTCTACCGTACCCACTCTAACCTTCATCCAGGCGGAGGCTATTTCCGCCTCGAACTACCCCTGCCCGCCCGGCTACAACGTTCCCGCCGGTTGGATGCTGAGCGCCGGAGGAGTGCCGGTCCCTCCTCTTCCTCAAGGTGTGGCGCGTCGGGCGGCCATCACGAACCACTACTACCACGGGACGCCTTCTTCATTAATTGGTGTGAGAGTGCGCTCGTCAGGTCCAAGGAGAACGGCCCGCCTCCTTCGAACTTCAATGAGGCCGGTCGTCGGCTGTGGTGGGACGGCGTACGGACTCTTCAGAGCGTCATGAACTACATCAGGGCTGGCGATAACCCCCGCCTGCGCTACCCTCACGTCCAGTCCTGGAGTCGTGATCCTCCGAGGGAGTCTAGAGCACCGTCCGACGATAGTGACCACGACGGCGGCGACTACGACGACTACGAGTCGGAGTATTATAGGCCTAGGCAGGAGTATGACTAGCTAGTAGATCGATGCACTCTGCTCATTATGTACTGCCTTGTTTATTTAGATCTATGCTCTCCGTTTAGATTTAGATCCAATCTTGTCATTATGTGTACTGTGCCTTTTTTATCTATCGAAAAGCATTTTAAAATGAATTAGTTTTATTTTTCTGAATTTTTTGACATATTATTTGTATTTTTAAGATTTTAAAATGAATTATTTTTATTTTTCTTAATTTTTTGATATATTATTTGTATTTTTAAGATTCTAAAATGAATTAGTTTTACTAGTCTTCAACCCGTGCATTCGCACGGGCTAGCTTTCAATATATGAAACACTATGGAACCCTTAGGAAAACATAATGACTCTTAGTAAAGAAGAATATAAGTTTACTTTCTTTAATTTATGTGTACCCATAACTAATCCCTATTTCAAATAATTTTTTAAGAATTCTTGATGCTTGTGGAAAAATTACTGAAATTAGTATGATGTCTAAACATGTTGCTTCCAACTCACGAAAATATTCTTATGTCGGGTAGTCGACAGAGCATCTCAACCATCATATAGAATATTGCCCGCACCAGGTCCCCAATATTGTTCATTGTGGATGATCATTTTGGGTAAACCTCGCACGATCTTATATTGTGAGCAACAACAGTTTCATCACAGTACTTATTAATGGATAAGACGTCACAATTTAGTTTATTGAAACTCTCTCAGTTGGCAAATAAAAGACTCCTAAATTGTTCAAACCAACTTATCTACTTTTTACTTCTGCCATTTCTGATAAGAAAAATAATTCCGATTGGAAAGGTGAAAATTTTACAAAAAATGTTTCTCATGAATAAGATTAGAATATAAAACTTACTCAGTTTTTGCCGACATGGCTCACAAAATTCAAGTGCTAGATCTGTGTCATGAGATCTATTGGGATACAGACCATATGATTCATAGCAGAATATGTTTTTATGTTTGTGTTTCTATAAGATAAATAATAATTATTTATAACAATTATTGCAATATTTGGGTATAACATCCTATACCATGGAGTACCTATTTTGATAGTCTATTATATTACCCAGGTGTGATATAAATATTGCCATAAGCATAATTTTTTCTGTGTTATTATAGAAGTAGGAAAAAATTGTCACATATAATGTGAAATTTTAAACACTTGTATGGGCGAGTAGTTTCTTTTTCCCTTTTCCTAAAATGTGTTCTTAGTCAATTGTTAGCAAAATATATAGGAAACATTTTCGTAAGTTTCAAATTCATTTATCTATCTGTGTCGACTAACTAACCATTTTGATAAGTTGAGAGAGCTTCCCAAAACAGCAAATATGTGGTGGTAGTATTAATACTTGCTTTAATTGAATACCTGGGTAATCACACATTTACCATATAGATTGCTCAAACATGCTCAAGTCTTATTTGCACTTTGTGAGAAAAAATAATATAGGTCAAACGTACATGAAACAAAAATTATCAAGATATAATATATTTTATTTTGCTCTATAAGGCAGCCCTGCCGAGAGATTAAATCCCTAGAGTTTGGATAAAAATAATTAAATGATTAAATAAAATATATTGCATTCTTATTCGTTGGAAAATAACACAACTACAGTTACATGGTATTAGTTCTTCCGCTGTAAACATAGTGCCTTCAGTCCAAGAGAATAGAACGGTATATCGAGCCTGTAAAAACTGTGTACATGGAAATTCGATCATAAGCATTAGACATGCAAAATGCATGCGGTTGAACATAGAAAATAACGGTTCCAGCCATGCAAGATGGATGCGGTTCATCATAGAAAATAACCAATCCATTTTAAGTTGATAATTAAGCGCATTGTATATGTAAATAAGAAGGACGTAACTGCATTGGAGCAACATTAAAAAAAATGTAACAGTGTACACTTGATTTTAATTAAGTGAACTCTTTCGGTACGAAGAACTATGCGAGAAAATTACTCCTCTGGACTGCCGAGAATTCGCGTCTTGCCATCAAGAATCCACTCGGCATGCTAATGCTGCCGAAGGCGTCCTGGATTCTTGATAAGAAACGACCCATACAATGACGGACTCCCGGCTGTGCAAATTAAATTAGTGGCATGAATATATAGCAATCAGTAGTAATCCATATATGAGCAAAAAATCCACCATGAGATTAGGTAAACCTTCATGATTTCACGTACCGGTGGATGGCTGGGTTGTAGACACTCCAACAGTCCGGTGTAGCTACTCGGAAATAATAATATAGATTGCCTAAGGGCGGCGACGATCAGATGCCAGGGAAACCGTGGTGTAAGCAATACAGTAGTAGCGTGGATCAGATGAAAAAGTGACATATTGTAATCCTAGGACGCCGCCATAAAAAATATCTGGACGACCAATGCTTTTACAGTTAAATCTCTGATCTGATGAATCAGATCACGAACCATGTGAGGAAGAGAAGATCAGCTTTCTTGGTACCTCAGAAACATATTTCAGATGCGATTTTGGCCGGCCCTTCCGAAGATTGCTGTAACTCTAACGTGTATAAAGGCTATTAAACTTCCTCCTTTCCTGCCATCGAGCCATGGAGCCAACTATACCAAATCTACGGGATGCGGTGGAGAGGCCAAGAATTCCATGCCAAATCTGGGAGGAGCTACCGCTAATATTTTATTTCCTTGTTTATTTTTTTATGGTAAAAGATAGAGACCATAGAGAAGACGTCTCATGTATATAGCACGGGATTAATTCCAGTGCTTAATCCGACAACCGCAAACGCATCTTATATTGATCGGATGGACCTAATTTCTTAATTGTTAGGATTAACGTGGTGTCTCGTAGAGATTCTCCAATTAGTATATAAGATTTTTCTGAATTGTTTCACATATTATTTGTATTTTTAAGATTTTAAAATGAAAAGTATTTTGAAAAAGCACCTTTAGTTGCGGTTCGTGACAGTACCCGCGCCTAAAGGCTCTTTCCGCGCGGGAACGAAAACGCCGCGAAAAAACCTTTAGTCGCGGTTCGTGACACCAACCGCGACTAAAGGTACCCCTTTAGTCCCGGTTAGGGACACGAACCGCGACTAAAATCTGGCCCTATATATTCTCCGCGCCGCGAAAAACTTCTAAGGAGACCAAACGCGCTGCAGAGACATAGAGAGGACCGCGCCGTCGCCGTCGTCATCGTCGCCCGCGCCCTTCGTCGCCGTCGCGGTTACTTAGACCCCGCGTGTGGTTGCACCTTCTCCCTCTCCCCTCGCTCTCTTCCTCTCCGTAAGTCCACGGGGAGAAACCCTAACCCTAACTGTGACGGTCGTCGCACGCGCCGCAGTTCCAGTCGTCTGCGAGCTCCGCTGAGCCCTCCATCGGCTCTGCCGTCCTCTACCACGCCTCTTAGCCAACGAAATTGGCTCGGGACGCCCCAATTCGGCCAAGCCGCCATTGTATCCTCCACTGCCGGCAGAGGGCCGCCGCCGCCGATTCTCCGTTGTCCGGCGCCACCTCGCCTCTCCGTCCACCTCAACGACTTCGTGGTGAGCCTAGGGTCCTCCCAGACCCATCCATCTCCCCCCCTCTGGTTCGTCGAGGAGCATGCGCCTCCGCTTGCCGTCACGCAGGTGGTCGCCAGAGCTCCTTTGGTGACCATTTGGTCACCCGCCGCCATCTTCTGGTCACCGGGACGACACAGAGTCGAACGAGCCCTCTCGCGCTCGCTCCCGCGGTAAGAATCGCCGCCGGCGAGCACCACAGTGTTGCCCCAGCCCGTCGCTGACGTCATGATGATGTAATGCTGACATTGGCGTGGGGCCTGGCTATCAGCCCCTCGTTTTTATTTGAATTATTCCCTGAGAAGAAACAGTCACTGACACGTGGGCCCTCCTCTTTTTAAATTACAGAAAATGATAAAATCTTTAAAAATGAATAACTTTTTTTTATTAATCAGAAAAATATAAAAAGTATATAGAAATGATCAGAAAACTAAACTTGCAAAATTCATAACTTGAATTCTGTTAACCCAAATTGAGCAAACTTGAGCTCTAAAATTTTGTCTTAACAAAATATACACAATGGTATTTTATTTTGGGAATAATTGTATAAATTTGACCAAAAAAACATCAATTTTCTGTTCTGGTCATAAAAGAAAAGAAAAAAGAAAATGGCATAACTAATTAAATAATTATCCAAAAATTATGTTTAATACCTCAAAATGTTCAGTGAAACATTTGGCACATGTTTTCAACCTCATACATGCAGTTTGACATCTAAAGTATTTCTGTTTTTGTTGTTTTCCAAAAATGGCTGAAATGAAAGCAAAAAAATTCATGCATGTTGACAAATTAATTATTAATACATGCAGGAGTGACATATGGCGGACGATAGAGCCTTGCCGCTTACGGATCAGGAGGCTGAAGGTTATATATTTGGCATCATAAACAACGAGATCCCTTATGTGCCGGGCCCAGAAGATGAGGAAGAAGAGGATGTAGTCTTTTCTTTTTTGAACCTTGACGATCAAGAAGGTGAAGAAACGGACATTGTCGATGATCAAGAGGGTGAAGGAACAGACATTGTCGACGGAGGTCAACCGTCAACAAACGACGATCTCGAATTGCAAAGACCAACCACCTCCGGCGAGGTATATATATATATACATTGATCCTCTCGTGATACAAACTTACTGAAATGTGAATACATATGCATTAACGCGCGCGACTCTATTTCTTATTTTAGCCCTCGGCCGGATCGAGTACGACAAAGCGTGGCAAATCCAAGGCGATGAAACAAGGAGAAACATATACCATCGAATTAGTCGGTGAAACCGGCAAGCCCCTACAGCACACCACAAAGTTTATCAACCAATGCGGAGTCATTGTTAGAGACAACGTCCCGATCACCGTCCAGGAATGAAAGGAGTCAAAGAAGGCACGTCTTGGTTTCAGTTTTGTCGACAAGCGAACGAAAAAGGATTGCTGGAGAAAGCTTATGGTACATTTCATTCTACCTCCGGAATACAACAAAGTCGATGAATTCGGTAACGAGGTTCCGGGTGGACGTCAGAGGAGGAGGCTATTCAAAGAGTTCGCTCTTCAGAAGATGGCCGAAGCATTCCGGAACTTCAAGAAAAATTTAACCCGTGAATATGTCAACAAGGGCAAGACTTAGATTTTCACTGGACAATATGAGAAACTGAAAGATGATTGGACAGAATTTGTGAGGCAAAAGAAATCGGAGCATTTCAAGGAAATATCGGAAAAAAATAAGGCTGATGCGGATAAGAAAGAGTACCATCATGTTATGGGGCCAGGAGGATACCGCCTTTCGGCGCCTAAGTGGCAGAAGATGGAGGACGGCCTGAGGGAGCGAGGAATCCCTCTAGGTACAGATGGATGGGACGAAAGAGCCAAAATGTGGTGGTACGGGCATGGGGTATCGCTAGACCCGGAGACAGGGTCGTGTGTTCATCGGCAGAGAACGTTTGCTCCCACAAAAGCCCTTATTGACGCAATGACCCATGCACAACAAGGCTTGATCACGTTCAACAGAGAGAAAGACGCACTGACAATAGCCCTCGGGAATGCTGAACACGGAGGACATGTACGAGGCAAAGGCAGAATGCCGTGGAAAGTAGGGTTTTCCCAGGAAAATGACCCGTACTGTTACAAAAGCCGTCAGAGAAAGACAGACCGGGATGCAGATCTTTTGGCGAAGGTTGCATCTGAACTTAGTGAGTTGAAGCAGACCGTGCATGGAATACTTATGAAAGAAAGATCGGCGCCTGCAGGGCCGCATGAAGATCATGAAGCAGATCTCGGAAACCAGCATCAGCGGAGAAGCAGTCTGGCTTCCACGGAGACCCTGCCTGCAGGTGCTAATGCACCGACGATCGATATTCGTGCACCGGAGCCTCACTACCCCGTGGATGATGTAAAGGAGATGAAAGAATGTGATCTGCATTATCCCGTGGGGAACATTTCCATGAAAGTAGCTACCGGCAGTGCTTTACACCTGGAGCACTCCACCACAACAACCCCATTACATATGGCTATGCTCGTGTCACGGTGGAAGACATAGTCCAAGTGTTTGAGGACCTGGAGATTGACATAGCTACACCCGAAGGGGAGAGAAGACTTGGAGATGTCAAGCGCCAGTTCATTCTATGGAAAAAGAAGTACACATTGTTTCCAGGCGAGGCGCCAAGGCTAACAAGTCCACCTCCCTCCGATGGTGGTGGTGGTGGCAGTGGTGGGTAAGCAGGCGTCGCCCCCCCCCCCATCCTCCTCTGGCGGGTAAGCAGGCGTCTCCCCCCAATCCTCCTCTGGCGGGTAAGCAGCCGTCGTCCCCCAATCCTCCTCCGGCGGATAAGCAGCCGTCGCCCCCATTCCTCCTCCGGCGAACAAGAAGAAGCAGACGGACAGCAAGGAAACCCGATCTTGGACTATTAACCCGGAGCCTTATGTACCTAAGACAACACGGGTATCGGAGCCATCACTGAAGCCTATCCCCCCAAGGCCTTGGGAACTTAGTGAAGACGAAACCAAATTGGCCGCGAATGCTGAGTATGAGAAATGGAAGGCCGATCAAAAGGCCCTAAGGGAGCCTAAGCCCAAGGAAGTATACCCTCTGAAGGTAAAGAAGTGGGCTACGAGTTTTTTGACGACACCGTCCCAAGCCGAGCTGAATATGCCTGACGACTATGGAAGTGAGCTTCGTAGGCAAGCAGAAATATTGAAGGAGGAGAAAGAAGAAAGGAAATACAGCGGGAAACAAGTTGACCAGCTCGGGATGCAGAGTAAACAATCGATCCCCCCGCTCATAGTGAAAGCCGGTCCGGAACAGGACCCCGAGGTCAGAGCAGCTGCGATAGCAATTGGATTGACTGTAGAGAGTACCATGACAAATGCGTCCGAGATGGGTTTGACTCTTCGTGCCTCGTTAGGCCTTGACGATGCGCCAATGGGTGAGGTAGCATTTCAATATGTGAAGAATGGGCCTCTCGTCGAGCCTACACAGGAAAAGATTCTACCACCACAAATGCGAAATCTGCTACGTTGGTACAATAATTTCATATCATGAGCCGCCAAAGAATATGTTTATGTGGATGTTACAGAGCAGCATCACACCAAACGGTACTCTGTAAAGGTTGAAATGAGCGAATTGTTCCAGCTGTTCAATCTGCGCGAGCTCGACAAATCTATCCTGAGTTGCTACGTTCTATAAGTGATTTATTTCTACCTCATCTCGTTCTTCATTGCCTGCACTATATATATATATATATATATATATATATATATATATATATATATATATATATATATATATATATATACACACACACTGGTAGAAAATAGGCCTTCGGTACGCCCCCATTAGTCCCCAAAATAATCGGCCCGCGACCATAGGGGTCTTTAGTCACGGTTCGGGACGAGACCCGCGACCAATAGTCTAGGCCCAGCGCGCTCGGTCCACAGCTGTCGGAGGGGAGGGGCTTTAGTCCCGGTTGGCCAGACCAACCGGGGCTAAGAGGTCATCGGGCTGGCCCCACGGCCTTTAGCCGCGGTTGTCCAGGTGAACCGGGACTAAAGGCCCATCCCTATATATAGAACTCAGCTCGCTGCACTTAGCCACATTTGGTGTCACTTCTGCTCACAACATTCACAAGGGGTGGTGGGTATGCTTTTGGTTCCTACTATGCACACAAGGTGTTCGATGAAATGCCCGATAGCATGAAACACACATGATATTAAGTGTCCGAGCCGCACTTGAGCGTTTTCATTTATTTAACCTCCGCGGTCGCGGTTAGCAACTTGAACCCTTTCATGATTTGTATTATTTCCAGCTAGTTAGTTTAACAAATGCATGACGGTTAATTATATACTTTATATAATAATAATGCAGATGAATCGGCAATGGATGTACAGTAACCGACTGTCCGGCGAGTTCACTACGGGTTTGAAAGATTTCCTCGTAGTGGCAAATGCGAACAAGCAATGAGGTTTTATTATCTGTCCATGTGCTGAATGTAAGAATGAGAAGGGTCACTCCTCCTCAAGAGTCGTTCACATGCATCTGCTTCGGCACGGTTTCATGCCAAGCTATAATTGTTGGACCAAGCATGGAGAAAGAGGGGTTAGAATGGAAGAAGATGAAGAAGAGGATGATATCGATTTCAACTATCATGACGTTTTCGGTGATACTTTCATGGAGGATGATGCTGAAGGTGGGGAAGGGTTTGGTGAAGGTGAAGAAGAGGCACATGATGAGCCCGCTGATGATCTTGGTCGGACCATTGCTGATGCACGGAGACGCTGCAAAACTGACAAGGAGAGGGAGAATTTGGATCGCATGTTAGAGGATCACACGAAGTCGCTGTACCCAGGATGCGACAATAGTCTGAAAAAGCTGGGCTGCACACTGGATTTGCTGAAATGGAAGGAACGAGAAGGTGTAGCTGACTCATCATTTGAAAATTTGCTGAAAAATGTTGAAGAATATGTTTCCGAAGAATAACGAGTTGCCCGCCAGTACGTACGAAGCAAAGAAGGTTGTGTTCCCTCTAGGTTTAGAGATTCTTAAGATACATGAATGCATTAACGACTGCGTCCTCTACCGCGGTGCATACGAGGATTTGAATGAATGCCCTGTATGCACTGCATTGCGTTATAAGATCAGAGGTGATGACCCTGGTGACGATGTTGAGGGCGAGAATCCCAGGAAGAGGGTTCCCGCCAAGGTGATGTGGTATGCTCCTATAATACCTCGGTTGAAACGCCTGTTCAGGAACAAAGAGCATGCCAAGTTGTTGTGATGACACAAAGAGGACCGTAAGTCCGACGGGGAGTTGAGACACCCCGCTGATGGAACGCAATGGAGAAAGATCGACAGAGAGTTCAAAGATTTTGCAGCTGACGCAAGGAACATAAGATTTGGTCTAAGTACTGATGGCATGAATCCTTTTGGCGAGCAGAGCTCCAGCCATAGCACCTGGCCCGTGACTCTATGCATCTACAACCTTCCTCCTTGGTTGTGCATGAAGCGGAAGTTCATTATGATGCCAGTGCTCATCCAAGGTCCGAAGCAACCCGGCAACGACATCGATGTGTACCTAAGGCCATTAGTTGATGAACTTTTACAATTGTGGGGCAGACCTGGTGTACCTGTGTGGGATGAGCACAAAGAAGAGGAATTTAACCTACGAGCGTTGCTTTTTGTAACCATCAACGATTGGTCTGCTCTCAGTAACCTTTCAAGACAGTCAAATAAGGGATACAAATCATGCACGCACTGCTTACATTAGACTGAAAGTGTATTTTTGGATAACTGTAGGAAGAATGTGTACCTGGGTCATCGTCGATTTCTTCCCCGAAATCATAACGTAAGAAAGAAAGGCAAGCATTTCAACGGCAAGGCAGATCACCGGCCGAAGCCCGCGGAACATACTGGAGCTGAGATATTGATATGGTCAAGGATTTGAAAGTCATCTTTGGAAAGGGTCCTGGCGGACAATCAGTTCCGCTGGGAGTTGACGGGCACGTACCCATGTGGAAAAAGAAATCGATATTTTGGGAGCTACAGTATTGGAAAGTCCTAGATGTCCGCTCTGCAATCGACGTGATGCATGTTACGAAGAATGTTTGCGTGAACCTGCTAAGCTTCTTGGGCGTGTATGGGAAGACAAATGATACAAAGGAAGCACGGCGGGACCAGCAACTTTTGAAAGACCCAGATGACCGGCATCCGGAATGGTTTCAAGGTCGTGCCAGCTATGCTCTTACGAAAGAAGAGAAGGTCATTTTTTTGAATGCCTGAGCAGTATGAAGGTCCCGTCTGGCTTCTCGTCGAATATAAAGGGAATAATAAACATGGCGGAGAAAAAGTTCCAAAACCTGAAGTCTCACGACTGCCATGTGATTATGACACAATTGCTTCTGATTGCTTTGAGGGGCCTCCTACAGGAAAATGTTCGAGTAGCCATTGTGAAGCTATGTGCATTCCTCAATGCAATCTCTCAGAAGGTAATCAGTCCAGAAGATCTACCACGGTTACAAAACGATGTGGTCCAATGTCTTGTCAGTTTCGAGTTGCTGTTTCCACCATCCTTCTTCAATATTATGACGCACCTCCTGGTCCACCTAGTCGAAGAGATTTCCATTCTCGGTCCTGTATTTCTACACAGTATGTTCCCCTTCGAGAGGTTTATGGGAGTATTAAAGAAATATGTTCGTAACCGTGCTAGGCCAGAAGGAAGCATCGTAAAGGTCTATGGAAACGAGGAGGTAATTGAGTTCTGTATTGACTATGTTCCTGACCTTAACCCGATTGGTATTCCTCAATCGCGGCACAAGGGGAGACTAAGTGGAAAAGGCATGATCGGAAGGAAATCAACGATATGTATGGACGGTCATTCTATGACTGAAGCACACTACACAGTTCTGCAAAATTCGAGCTTGGTGGCTCCGTACTTCGAGCAACACAAGAATATTTTATGCTCGAACAACCCCGGGAAGCCTGAATCATGGATTAGAAAGGCCCACATGGAGACTTTCGGCACGTGGTTGCGAAAACATTTAATGAATGACAATGATGTTGGAGATCAGCTGTACATGTTGGCCAAGACACCATCTTCGACTATAACGACTTTCCAAGGGTACGAGATTAACGGGAATACATTTTACACGATCTCCCAAGATAAAAAGAGCACCAACCAAAACAGTGGTGTCCGCTTTGATGCAGCAACCGAGATTGGGCAAAAGGTCACATATTATGGTTACATAGAGGAGATATGGGAACTTGACTATGGACCCTCTTTTAAGGTCCCTTTGTTCCGATGCAAATGGTTCAAGCTAACAGGAGGTGGGGTAAAGGTGGACGAGCAATACGGAATGACAATGGTGGATTTCAACAATCTTGGTTACCTTGACGAACCATTCGTCGTAGCCAAAGATGTCGCTCAGGTTTTCTATTTGAAGGACATGAGTAGCAAACCGAGGAAACGGAAAGATAAGAAATCGATCAGTACATCATGCGATGATCCAAAGCGCCACATTGTTCTTTCAGGGAAAAGAAACATTGTGGGAGTGGAGGACAAGACAGACACGTCAGAAGATTATAATATGTTTGGTGAAATTCCGCCCTTCAAAGTGAACACTGACCCAAGCATTAAGTTAAATGATGAGGATGCTCCATGGATACGTCCAAATCGTAAGAAAGCGGGGACACAAGGGAAGAATTGATGTGTAATAATTTATTGTACCAAACTTTGTTGAATGGACGGTATTTTCTCGATGAACTGAATATATGATGTATCAAACCTTAAAGGGGGTGTAGAACAAAACAGACGGTATCGCCGTCATACAGCCCAACCGTGGCTACTGGGTGCATATATGCATACCAAATGCACGGCTGGACGTATGACAGCGAATCAGGATGTTTTGTATTTGCTCGATGAACTGAATATATGATGTATCAAATCTTAAAGGAGGGTGTAGAACAAAACAATCGGTATCGCCAGCATACAACCCTGCAGTGTCTACTGGGCGCATATGCATACCAAATGCACAACAGGGCGTATGCTGGCGAATCCGGATGTTTTGTATTTGGGAGATGAACTGACCGGTGTATGAAGATGGGATATATATAGGGTCCTCTGGCTCACAAAGTGTTGAGCTAGGGTTTTGATACAACGGTTAAGAAACACCTCATTGAACGGCTCACAGCAGCTCGAAAGAAACACACCATAGCCCTGATCGAACGGCTCACAACAGCTCGAAAAAAACACACCCGGATCCAACGACTCACAAGCGCTTGAAAGAAACACACGATCCGTGTGATTCTATCTGATTGGTCCAAACGAAACCCTAATTCCCATGTAGTCCCGGTTGGTGTCACCAACCGGGACTAAAGGGATGATCCGTTTCCCAATGAAACCCTAACCCATTTAGTCCCGGTTGGGGACACCAACCGGGACTAAAGGGATTTTTTCTTCTCGCTATATATATGTATGCATTGCCACACCATTGGCATAAACACATACAAACTCACCACTCTCTCATGGCTTCTACCGTACCCACTCTAACATTCATCCAGGCGGAGGCACTTTCCGCCTCGAACTACCCTGCCCGCCCGGCTACAGCGTTCCCGCCGGTTGGATGCTTAGCGCCGGAGGAGTGCCGGTTCCTCCTCTTCCTCAAGGTGTGGCGCGTCGGGCGGCCATCACGAACCACTACTACCACGAGCTCACGCCGGAGCAGCGGAGGAATCCCAGTTGGCATCCCGATAACCAGCATACTTGGGATGCCTTCTTCATCAATCGGCGTGAGAGGGCGCTCGCCAGGTATGAGGAGGACGGCCTGCCTCATGGGAACTTCCACGAGGCCGGTCGTCGGCTATGGTGGTCCGGCCGGACTCTACAGAGCGTCATGGACTACATCAGGGCCGGCGATATCCCCCGGCTGCGCTACCCTCAGGCCCAGTCCTGGAGTCGTGATCCTCCGAGGGAGTGCATAGCACCGTCAGACGATAGTGACGGCGACGGCGGCGGCGAGTACGACGACTACGAGTACATGTACTATAGGCCTAGGCAGGAGTATGACTAGCAGCAGATATCAGATCATGCATCTATCCTCTCCGTCTAGGTTTAGATCCACTATTGCCATTATGTATTGCCTTTTTTATCTATATATATATATATTCAAGATTTTAAAAAGAATTATTTTTATTTTTCTGAATTTTCTTATATATTATTTGTATTTTTAAGATTTTAAAAAGAATTAGTTTTATTTTTCTGAATTTTCTGATATATTATTTGTACTTTTAAGTTTGGGAAAAGGAAATGAATTCGAATAACCACCTTTAGTCGCGGTTCGTGACACCAACCGGGACTAAAGGCTCGTCTTGCGCGGGAACGGAAACGCCGCGAAAATTTTCACCTTAGTCCCGGTTCGTGACACCAAACGGGACTAAAGGCCCGCGGAGGGTACCCCAGGGGACCTTTAGTCCCGACTGGTGTCACGAACCGGGACTAAAGGCTGTCCCTATATATTCCCGCCCCAAAATTTTTCTAAGGACCAAACCCTCGTCTTCTTCGCGCCGGCGCCCTGCTCGTCGATTCCGTCGTCGTCGCCTGATTCGGTCGTCGTCGCCTGCGAGAGTACCGCGCCGTCGCCGTCGCCGTCGCCCGCGCCCTTCTCTCCACCGCCTCCGCCCTGCTCCGGCCCCGCCCCGTCGCCATCTCCGGTAGGTTCCCCGTGGGCCTCGCGCCGCCCTCGAACCAGCGCCGCCGTCCCGCTCTCGAACGCCGCCCACGAACCAACGCCGCCCTCGCCGCGGGCCTCGCGCCGCCCTTGAACCGCGCCGGAATCGCCGGAGACCGTTCCCCGTCGCCGGAATCGCCGGAGACCCGGAGAGCAAACCGCCGGCCACCGTGTCACGCCAGGGTGACGTCATCATGACGTCACCTGACCACGTGTTGGCGATTTTTTTTTAAATGACGTCACCGTGACACGTGGGGCGCACTGTACATGGAATTACATAAATTAATTAAATCTTCTAAATTGGACAACTTTTAATTTATAATTCCAAAAATTATGAAATAATATGCAAAATGTTCGCAAAAATAGTATCGTATCGCAACTTTTAATATATTCCTATTAAATTCTCCTTGTTTGAAATTTCATATATATATATGCATGTATATAGTATCGTAAAATATATATATATATATGTGTACTGAAACTTCATTAAAATTAAAATAAAACACAAAATAAAATATAAAAGAAATAAAACAAAACAAATTAAAAAGGAACCAGGTTTAGGGGGCCTAAAACCCTAAACCTGCGCAGGTTTTCAGTCCCGGTTAGCCACAAGAACCGGGACTAAAGGTCCTCCGCCGCGACGGACCCCTGGCGCCCACGTGGATGGGCCTTTAGTCCCGGTCCGTAAGTGGCGGGACTATAGGGGGGGTCTTTAGTCGCGCATAGCTAGTCCCGGATGCGCGGCCGGGACTACTGGCCCTTGCGAACCGGGACTATAGGCCTATTTTTTACCAGTGAAGACATGGAGCTATGTTAGAACGTCACCCCGAAGACATGGAGAAAGACTTGTACATGTTTCTTACAAAGCATGAACTCAAAAGTCATATTCTATTTTCTTACCGTTTTTTGTGAGTGTTTCTCTCTTGTGCCCATTCTCTTTTGTTTACTCCATGCATGGTATGTCTAATCGATAAGTTATGCATGACTGTGCATGTATAACGTGTCCGCAGGTTCCACTGGATGCTGCTAAAAATTGAACTTCACACCTCCACAGTTTATATCATGGACTCTATGGATTCAGATGCAAAGCTTTTGGCCGACATGAGAAAAATGCTGCAAAAGTAATTATTTTCAATCATTTGCGCTCTATATCGATCGGTCTCTTTTGTTCATTTCCTAATATGCAGTAGCTAATAACTCCCTTGTTCATTTAATTTTCTTTGCACTGTAGAGTTTGGAGACGGTTCTCAGGAGAAATTGTCGGTGAATTCAAACATAAGCTAGATTTTAGAAAGTTAGTTAATGTGGATAAGCAGCCACCAAAGGGACCAATCTATGTGCATACTATGTTTGTGAGAACATCCGGAGAGAAACCTCTGAGAAGAAGATGTCGGATAGCTTGCGGAAGGCGACGGAGAACTTGCGGAGGACGCTTAGTCCAGAAGCTCGCTTCCGACCAATTCAAGAGGAATTAGCAGGATTTTTCCTTAGACATGTCATCGATTCTAAAGGAGAACACTATACGTCCGACGACGACCAATTCATGATGACTTAGCAGGATTTTTCGTTTAGCAGGATGTTCGAAGTTGTGTATGGTCATCCATCGTAATTGTGTATGTAAACTTGTTCGAAGTTGTATATGGTCACCCGAGATTGAATATATATATATATATATATTACATATTCCTATTGAATTCTTCTCGTTTGAAATTTCATATGCATGTATATAGTAGCGTAGAATATATATGTGTACTGAAACTTCATCAAAATTAAAATTAAACACAAAAGAAAATATAAAAGAAATAAAACAAAACAAATTAAAAAAAACCAGGTTTAGGGGGGCTAAAACCCTAAACCTGCGGAGGAGGCCTTTAGTCCCGGTCAGCCACGAGAACCGGGACTAAAGCTCATCCGCCCCGACGGACTCCTGGTGCCCACGTGGACGGGCCTTTAGTCCCGGTCCGTAAGAGGCGCGACTAAAGGGTGGGGGGCATTAGTCGCGCATACTTAGTCCCGGATGCGCGACCGGGAATAATGGCCTTTGCGAACCGGGACTAAAGACCTATTTTCTACCAGTGGATGCGAACATATAGATTTGTCGCTTCCAATGCCGTTGTCATCCGATCCGCTGGAGGAGTCTTTACTGTACCCATCCTCCGGGTGATCCAACTGTCGTGCTCGGTTGGTAGATATTTTTTCACGCAACGTTGTGCGATTGCAGAGTGAGTGTGTGTGCGCGTGCGATTGCAGATGAGGGGAGTGCGCACGCTAGGGGGAATGGTTTCAAATGGGGCAATTAACAAGCATTGACTTCACATTGGATTTTCTCTTTAGGCCTAATAGTATTGCAAAATAATTGGTAGAATTCTCCTTCACCACTAGGAATTTACATTTATATGTAACAAGTTCATGGGTTTGGTTATTTCTTATCCAGAAATCTGTCGGTCTGGGTTTCTATTTAAAATCCAACTCGTTGTATGAAAGGCAAAATAATGTGAAAGATGCCACGTTCAAACACCTTGCCACGCTTCAACTGGTGTTAGTTACTTGTCGACTCATAGTAAATAATTATTAGACGATGCCACATTCTTTAATCTCTTTGAATTATCAGAAGCTCTATAGTTATTTTCCCTGCTATGGTAGCAATTATACAGGAACCGTGTTATTTACATGAACGGCTGCCTCATTACACATGATGCGCATAAAAAATTGCTCGCCCTAATCGTACAATATTCCAGATGTCTCTCTCTTTTGAGACAGTTTTCTGCAAAATTCAGCTCAGGGGTCGCATTGGGAGTCTACTTATTTTTCATGATAAAATTGTATGAAATCACATTCTCTAATACTCACTTTTGTAGTAGTGGGGAAACCATGTTTTTTTAACCGCTTCCCCTGTGCCTCCAAGAGAGATCCCATTCATATTTATATTTACGAAGGGATATGCCTGAGAGGCAATAATTAAATGGTTATTATCTTATTCCTTGTTTATGTTAAATATTTATTTCTCATGCTAGAACTGTATTAACCGGAAACATTGATACATATGTGTCTAATAAACAAACATGGGTTCCTAGTAACGCCTCTCGTTTAACTAGCTCGTTGATTAACTGATGATCAAGGTTTCTTGATCATGAACATTGGAGGTTGATAATAACGGCGTCATGTCATTGGAAGAATCATGTGATGAACATAGTCCCTAAGTGTATATAGCAATGCGATTAATTCATTAAGTTTATATTGTTGTATCAAACATATGAAGTAACTATAATCCCTAGACCATGATATCATGTCAATAACTAACACCGGAAGAATGCTTCGATATCATCAAACGTCACGCCGTAACAGGTGACTATAAAGGTGTGGTTGGGTATTCAGAGACTATTAGTTGAGGCTCATGGATCAAGAGTTGGATTTGTCCATCCCAATGACGGAGAGATATATTCTAAGCCCTCTCGGTGATATCACATCGACACCACTTGCAAGCACGTGCCTAGATCACAAGGATGTCATATCACGGAACAAGTAAAAGAGTACTTGTCGGTAACGAGATCGAACATGGTCTGGTGGATACCAATGGTCGGATCTCGGACAAGTAAAATATCGGGACACGAAGGGAATTAGTTACTACGTTGATGGTTCACACAATCACCAGATTCATCTTTGGCATTTCAACATGATTTCAATGGTGGGAGATTTCAACATGATCCTCTCGGCGGCTGAAAAGAACAACACCAACCTGAATAGAAACATGATAAAGTCGTTTTAGGAGCTTTGTGAGCGCCCATGAGCTCCGTGACTTATACTTGCACGGAAGGCTATACACTTGGAGTAATGAGAGGGTCGTCCCAACTATGACCCGCATTGATCGGGCATTAGCTTCAGTGGATTGGGACATCTTATATCCGGACTGTATTCTCCAGGCGTTGTCTAGCAATATCTCGGACCACACCCCTCTCCACCTTTCCCTGAGTGCGGCAGTTAGACCCAAGAGGAGATTCAGGTTTGAGATTTTCTGGTTGAAGCTTGATGGGTTCGAGGATGCAGTTAGAGAAGGTTGGGTCTGTGATGAGGAAATTGTTGATCCTTTCAAGCGTCTGGACGCTCTGTATAGAATCTGGCGTCCCATCTCCAATCTTGGGGTCAGAAGAAGGTGGGAAATATCAAAATTCAGTTGGCCATTGCAAACACTATTATCTTCAGGTTGGAGGCTGCTCAGGATAGAAGACAGCTGTATGTGGGAGAAATCTGGTTGCGCCGCACACTCAAACTATCCATTTTGGGGCTTTCATCACTGGAGAGAACCATGGCAAGGCAGCGATCGAGATTGAGATGGCTGAAGGAGGGAGATGCTAACACAAGACTGTTCATGCGGTGGCCAATGTAGAAGAGCAAAGAGCTTTATCCCTGCAGTGAAATCAGGGGGAAACTTGATCACGGATCAATCTCAGAAAGAGGAAGCATTCTTTCAAGCCTACCAGGAGTTACTGGGAAAGCTGCAGACCAGGCAGCACACAGTGAATCAAGATTTCATTGGATTCCAAACGCATGAGTTACAGGATTTGGATGGGCTTTTCTCCGAGGAGGAGGTGTGGGAAACCATCAAGGAGTTACCCCCGGACAGGGCTCCTGGACCGGATGGGTTTATTGGAGCTTTTTATCACAAAGCTTGGGAGGGAATAAAACCTGACATTATGACAACCTTGCCGAAGTTGGCAGTTGGGGATGGGAGAGGGTTCGTGAAGCTCAATAAAGCGTTGATTACGCTAATCCCCAATAAACCAGATGCAGTGGAGACAGGAGATTTCAGACCCATCAGCTTGGTGCACACCTTCTCTAAGCTTGTCTCCAAACTACTAGCTAACCGATTGAGAAGCAAACTTGGTGAGATTGTTAGTGCAAATCAGTCTGCCTTTGTTAGAGGCCGGAGTCTGCATGATAACTTCATTCTGGTTCGGCAACTGGCTCGCAAGATCAACACCAGGAGGGAGAAGGGGGTGCTCTTAAAATTGGATATCTCAAGAGCGTTTTGACTCACAGTCATGGGTGTAAACTGTCAGAAGTCCTAAGATAGAAGGTTTCAGTGAGTGGTGGTGCAATTTTATTGCTATTATGTTACGCACGGCTAGAACCAAGGTGGTGGTTAACGGAGTGCCGGGGAAGAAGATCACACATGCAAGAGGGTTGAGGCAAGGAGATCCAATTTCCCCCATGCTCTTTGTTCTGGCCATGGAAGTTGTTATAGTTTCCGTGGCAAAGGCAGTGGGAGAAGGCTGTTCACCCCTTTAGTTGGTTGTTCGGCTTTACAGAGAGTCTCGGTTTATGTGGATGATGTGGTGCTTTTTGCTAAACCAGTGGAGTTCGACCTCTCTGTGATACAGAGTATCCTGGATATTTTTGGTGAGGCATCAGGGTTGAGAGTGAACTATGCCAAGACCTCTGCGACACTTTTTCGGGGAGACGAGCTGGATGAGCACTTGGTCTCCCAGGTGTTAGGCTGCACTATCTTGCACTTTCCTATCAGATACCTGGGACTGCAGTTAGCTTTGCGTCCTTGGACCAAGAACGAGTGGCAGCCCATGCTGGATCAGGTGACTAATTGTGTTCCGGCATGGCAGAGTGGCATGATTGTTAAAGCAGGGAGACTAGCGTTAGTCAAATCTGTGGTTGCGGCAAGACCTGTGCACCAATTGCTAGTGGCTGAGGCTGCTCGCTGGCTTCTGGAAGAAATTAACAAATGGATGAGAGGGCTTCTTTGGGCAGGAGCTGCGACCGCGCATGGGGCCAATGCCCGGTAGCTTGGGATAAAGTGTGCAAGCCCTACTGCTATGGAGGTCTAAACATAAAGAATCTGGAGTTGCAGGGTCTGGCCCTTAGAGTGAGATGGGAGTGGTTGAGAAGGACTGATGCCTCGAGACCTTGGCAGGGGCTGCCTATGCTGAAGGACACAATGGCAGCGGAGGTATTTAACACTGTTGTCCGCATCCAAGTGGAAACGGTAGGAGAACGCTGTTTTCGAAGGATAAGTGGATTGATGGAGCTTCAGTGGAAGAGCTAGCACCTTTGCTCAGGGCGACAGTTAGCTCTAGGACAACAAATAAGAGGACCGTGCAGGAGGCCCTCGTGGACTTGAGATGGGTCGGTGACATCAAAGGAGTTTGGACTGCCGAAATGATTGTTCAATACATCAACCTCTGGACAGACATACAGGAGGTCCCTATGGAGGCGGATAGTGAGGACGAGTTTCGGTGGCCTGTGGCAGCCTCGGGGCGAGTTCAACCTACAATACGTTGCTTTTGGGGAAGATCAACTTTCCTTTAGCTAAAGGAGTGTGGAAGTGTTGGGCGCCGGCTAAGTGTAAATTGTTCTTATGGTTGGCTATCCAGCATAGGATTTGGACTTCCGATAGGAGAGCGAGGCATGGACTTCAGGATCAGCCAGACATTTGCAAATTGTGTTTGCAAGAGGTGGAAAATGCAGACCATATCTTGGTGACATGTGTGTTCACTAGGATGGTTTGGTGGAGGTGCAGTAGTCGGCTGAGATTACAGTTGGCCACGCCAACAGCCAGGGACACATTGGAGTCATGGTGGTTGGCCATCCGAGGGAGGTTCAGAGGCAAGCAGAGAAAGGCTATTGACTCACTGGTCACGATCATCACGTGGAATATCAGGAAGCAGCTAAATGCGAGGGTTTTTGGGAACACCGACCAAATCTCCAACGAGGAGATTTTAGCTTGCAAAATTATTGCAGAACTTAGGTCCTGGGACGAGGAAGGTGCAGGAGTAGGAGCTGCTTTCTGCGAGTAGTCAGTTAGGAGTTTTGTGGAGTGTGTTTGATAGCATGTTGTTGCTGTCACCTTCTTGTAATTAAACTCTGCCTTCTATAAAAATCAGGTATGGAATTGCATACCCTCGAAAAAAAAGATTCATCTTTGGATATATAGGAGTCATCACGGATCTCTAGATCCCGCTGTTGATTATTCATCAGAGAGGTGTCTCGATATTGTATGTACTATTCGTGAACTGTCGGGTGAAACAGTTAAGGTTCGATGACGCATTTGAAATGATACAAAATATCGTAGAAAACTTCGGATAACAATGGAATTGTTTTAGGTAAATTTGAAATAGTTCAAGGTTTTTTTTGTCGAATGGTTCTTAATAGAATTAACAAATTATTTGAGGTTCTATATGAAAATGTTTGTTAATAGAATTAACAAATATTAAAATAAAGAAATATAAATGTTTATTTATTTATTAAAGAAAAACCTTTCAGATTTTTGAGTTGTGATTAAGTGGAGCATGAGTGGGTGTGAGTGGACTGTCCACTCACATGAAGAGGGAAGAGGTGGGGGCACCACCATGGCTTGGCCGCACCCCCCTTTGGGTTGCCTGCACCTCCCCAATAAAAGGAGGTGAGAGCTCTCACTCCTCCACACACTTGTCACACCTCCCTTCTCTCCATCCGCTGGTCCATTCCATGGTCATCTGCTTGGCGAAGCTCAGGCCATGGAATTCTTCACCACACCACGCCGTCATGCTGATGTTGTCCCAGGGGATCCTCTATTTCCGCTGCTCCGCTGCATCGAGGGAACGAAGGTCGCCATCGAGTTGAATGTGTGACCGATAATGGAGGCATCGCCAGATTGCAGTGCACATCTTCTCGGTCTTGAGATCGATGTGGGTACGACTATGCCAATAACGAGATTCAATCTCGTAATGCTTATAGTTTTCCAGGGTATGTTTTTCTAAGACTCTTTCTGCCTGTTCCTTTCATCTCCTAGATTAGATCTTGGCCCTTCGGGTGTCTCTCGCGTAGGATTTTTTTTGCTTTCTATGCAACGTACCCTTCAGTGATATCATAGCGGGGTCTTTGCGTATATATTTTGTTCGGGTAGAACACATAGGTGTATGTGGACGCTGATGATCATGTTATTGCCTCTTCGAGTATTTTATGATATTAGTGGCATAGTAGGATGAAGCGGCCCTAGACAAACTTTACGTGTACTTGTAAGCGAGACCTTTCTCACTTGTGGCTCAGGGGGTGTCATGATACTCCTACTATAGTCAAGATCTAATCTACAAAGGGTTGTTGAAAATATGTGTATCAACGTTCTGGTTCATGTTCGTAGGTATGAATGGTTCTATCTTCGATAGCCATAAGCCACGTAAAATATGCAAATATAATTAGAGACGTCTAACTTGTTTTTGAAGGGATGTGATGTGATATGGTCAATATTGCAAATTTGATGTATGAAATGATCTCGTTTGTAAATTGTTGACATACCGGCAGGAGCCATATGGTTGTCTTAATTATTTATGGACTGCATGGTGTATACCATATCGATTTGATATGTTGTAATTTTGCTGGACAATCAAGATGGAGGCTCCAAGAACATTGGTGGCACGCCGGTGGAAAGATGGAGATCATACCATGATGCACAACATTGTGATCAAGTGCAATAAAGACCATATAATATCACATTATCCATACATGTGATGTTAATCCTATTTATGCATCTTATTTTTCTTAGATCGCGACGGTAGAATTATAGGATGATCACTCTCACTTAATATCAATATTATAATGTGTTCTTCCTTAGTATGCAACGTTAAGAAATTACGTCGTTTCGAGACACCACGTGATGATTGCGTGTGACAGACTCAACATTCGCATACAACGAGTGTTTTCAAGCCTAGCATGTACAGACATGGCCTCGAAACACACGCAATACAGTGGTTCTAATTGGCGATCCTAGCATGTACAGAAATGGACTCGGAGCACGTTACCGAAAGGTGAAGCATGAGTCATATGGATTAGATGATGAACCTGTCGATGTTCGCCTTTGCAGCTACGTCATCTCACGTGATGATCGGTTTTGGTGTATTGAATTTGGTTTGTG
The DNA here is from genome assembly GCA_028641055.1 of Alopecurus myosuroides. Taxonomy (NCBI): domain Eukaryota; kingdom Viridiplantae; phylum Streptophyta; class Magnoliopsida; order Poales; family Poaceae; genus Alopecurus; species Alopecurus myosuroides. The sequence continues at coordinate 12,704 of JAPCYS010001725.1, read as the reverse complement.
TAATCACTGAAACGACTAGAGGCATGTTATTTTTGAGTGGGAGTTCACGCACTAATTTTGAATTAATTTGAACTAATATTATCATGAACAACAAATCAAATAGAATTTGCATAAATATATTCATTGGAATCCAGAAACTACCTTACACTTAGATTGTTAATTGAGATATAACTGCTATGATCTGGTACAACCATTTAAGATTGGAACCGTATTAGTGAAATTTAAACTTGAGTCCTATGTAGATTTTCGGTATAACCTACCTTGCTCCATATTATTAATGATTTATTGATCCAGAGAGAAAATAATTCCTACTTAGAATCCAGTGTAATGATTGCTTCCATAATACTTTATCTTCAAAAGAATGTTTTGTTGATCAAGGTGATTTAGGAACTGAAAAAGAATTGTTTTCAGAAACAATCAAATGAAATATATATTGTTATACAGAAACTTGTTTGTTGTAACATGACTGAGTATAATTTAGCACGACAATGTGCTTATATTATTTGAATATATGCAATGATTGGAGACGCTAGGCATTTGAATCTTGCAAGAAGTTGGGTGCTAATATTATCCTGTAAAATTCCTTCCTTCGAGCTATACTAGCTTCATCATAAAATCGTTATGATGGGATGGATTAAAAATATTGATGAAATCGTTTACCTTGTTTGGAGATCGCTTAGAGCGGAATCCGGAAGAATGCTATTAATAGAACAATCAAACTCAAAGTATGATTCAATGGGTGATAGTAATGACTAACACGCCATAGAAAATTGCTCGTACGACTTGCATTGTTTGATGTAGAATGATTGCTCTGTAAAGGAAAATGAATATTGAAAATATAATTACAAAAGGTATATGGCAGAAAAGTAAATAACTGGAAAAGTTCAGCTCAGGAGTATATGTTGGATATACAAGTTATAGATGTATTACTAGTTAACGAAGTATTTTCTTTCGTCATTTGATACCATATTGGTTTGTATGAATTTTCATACAAAGCAACACAATGAAAGAAATAGAAGGGCCTAAAAGGAACTAGTAGTGGATGTGGAATTGATCTTAACAAGAACAAAAATAAAGTGTTATTGTGTTCATTGTCATATCGAACCAAACAATCAAGATTTATTTTAAGAACTTAATAAGTTGATATTTTGTTCCGGTCTTTTGTGAGAACAAAAAGATTATTCAAACTATGACCATATTCCATAAATGGATGAGTTACTATAAATCGTGTTGGTAAAAAACATCTATAATAGTAAATGCTAAATGTGGGAAGACATAAATTGTGACACCACTAATTTAGTTCATATCGAAAAGGAAAACATGAAGAAACTCCATGTTAATGGACTTTCAGAGTCATTTTATTTTGAATAAATTTACGCTTGAGACCTCTTCCAAAATATGACTAAAACTCCGTTCATAGGCCAAAATAGAACGGACGACTAATTTAGTGGAGATTATACATATTGATGTAAATAGTCCATTAAATGTAGTCGTGTGTGGAGGATTAATTTTTCCTTCATTTTGTCATCGATGATTTGAGTAGATGTATGAGTATATTTATTTAAAGAGAAAGGAGTTTAAAATCTTTCATTTCGTTCAAAGTATTGTTAGTATGAAGTAAAAAATCACGTAACAAGATAATCAAATATTTATGATTAGGTCATAAAAGATAAAATTTGAGTTACAAGTTTAGCAAAACATTTGAGGAGAATTGTTCTACAATTTATCCTTCTCGAATACCCCATATTAGTTTGGAGTGTTCGAGAGACATAATCAAACCTTGTTGGACATGGTAAGATAAATAAAATACCATTACAATTTCCTAGTTTATACATTAGAGACAACTACTTTTACACTGAAAAGAGTGCCGTCATGATCTGTAGAAATTGACACAATATATGTTATGGCTTGGGTAGTGACCAGAATTATCTTTTCTTAAACTTTGGTATGAATAACATGTGTAAAATGTTTACAACCGAAATTGAATAAATGTATGTTTATAAGGTCATCCCAAATAAACCATTAGGTATTTCTCCTATCACCAAACCAGAGACAAATGTTGCTTGTCAGAAAGGGTTGATTTCTCGAGAAAGTAGTTCTTGCAAAACAAGTGCATGGGCGGACCGTATAAATTCGTCGAGATTATAGAATCTTGGTTATCATTTCAAGAGTAGTGCAGTACTGGAAAGTGGCTTAGGTTTCCTATTCTGACTAAGTAGAAGAAACTACATCTGTTGTAGATACTTAGAACGAGTTTACAAATTGAATCACAAAAGTCCTAAAACTCTTTACTTAGACCAACTTTTGGTTTGAGAATATAATTTTATTTTGACGACAAATGACCTCCAACTTATAAAGGAAGCAAATGATGGGCCTTTACTTCGTAAATTGGCTATGAGTCATTATATCTGCGATAGTATCTATGTATGAATATCAAGTATGTTACTTGGTATTCCTTTCTAAAGGCATGATGACTAGACATAGCAAACGGGTCTATATAGCAACAAAGACATGGATATTTACGTCCATTGAATGTTCGGGTTGTCAAAAAAGATGTTTTCGACGAAGTCCAAAGAGTTAACTATGACAAGATTTTGATCTTCCATAGTGATGCTTTCGTCTTTGCGGATAATTTAGCAAAAGTTACATATTTGATATCGTAGTTGAATAACAAAACCAACTCTCCTATCTAGGAAGCTTTATCGAGGATATGTGCTTGACACAGTCTGAGAGTTTCGTAAAATTCAAAAAGTTGTCGGAAAGGTATGCAAACTTCAATGTTTGAAGTAAGCATAACGAAGTTGGAATCTTACCTCAGCAAAGTTATCAAACGATTTTGATTCCATTATGAATGGTAAAGATGCTTGGAAAGTTACAAGAAATTTAGTGGGAGCGCTAAGACATATTTCTAATGCTTTATGTAGATGACATATGGTTGATTGGAAAATATGTATTTTAGATTAACACGGTTAATATTTTTATATTGATGAAAGGTTTAGGAGATATTTGTCATCGGTATCTATAAGAGATGGATTGATGCGCCTGATATGGTTGAGCCAAATTACATAGATGAAGTATTGGAGTAAGTCAATACTGAAATGACAAGAAGGGGTTTTTGCCACATGGAAAAGAATTGAGCAATATTCAAGTGTTTTGACACATGATGAGAAAAATTGAAATTGAGATTTCAAAGTCATGTGTTCCATGCTATGTACACAACCAGATGAGTCCGATGCTTTATAGCGAGATAATTCATATGATGATTAGACAACAGCGCGAGAGATCCTTATGTAATTTCTAGAAATACTAAGGTTATCGTTTCCTATGTAGTAATGACAAACTACTCATTGTAATATGTTACTAATAGTTTTGTCATCTTTTCAAATAATTTTATAACAATTAAAATATGTGATGAAGGGTGGCCTAATAGGCTAGAAAAAAGTTCCACGCTGGATTTGAATGAGTTTCGAAATTAAAATATTGTGACGGATACTACAACAAAGGCTAAGTATATCGTTGTGTTGACAACAAATAATAGAAGTAATTTGGGTCAAGGAGTTCGTTATTGAAATTGGTGAATTTCCAAGAATGCTGACACTATGAAGCTACATTTGACAATGTTGGTAACATTATTCTAAGCTGAGTAATTAAGGCCTCACCGGTTGACCAAATATATACAAAGCCATCTCATTAGAGAATGAGTGATGCGTGTAGATGCAAAGCCATCTCATTAGGGTGGCCTAAACATGTCAGAACTTTCGATGAAGTTTACCATATGCAGAACATGGTAATAACACTAGAACGCCATATGTGGTAACTGCTTACAAACTAGATTGTTGACTCTAGTCCAAGTGGGAGACTGAATGAAATATGCCCGAGAGGAAATAATAAAGTGGTTATTATTGTCGTGGGATAATCACGGCAGATGTTACCGGGGGTAACTGATCTAGGGGCAAGTCGACACAGGTATTTGGGAGAGGGTTTAGCTTGAAGGAAGACATGGCGAAAAGCAATCTAAGAGCCGGAACACAACTCGCCGGATCTCGATATGATTATACTGGATACTCGATAATAGGTGTTACAGTTATGACTTGAATCTCTCTCAGGCGAAGCCTAGGGGTTGGTTTATATAGTACTCATACCCCCTTTGGCTTGCCATACAAAGCGCTCCTTGAGTCCTACTCGAACTCTACATACGTATCCTAGCTTTCCTTATCGTAACCCACAATCCGGGTTACGATCCTTACAAGCCCTGGGCCTTCCGGAAGCTTCTGCGTCCTTAGCCGGATTTGGTCCATACGCCGTTTGGGCCGGATTACACCTGGGGTTGGCATACCGAGTTACTATCCCCTCATCAGTAGTCCCCAGAATAGCTTGGGCTTCCAAGATTTACTCTTCGAAGCGCTGGCTATTCCCTACAGAAATATCAGATGCAAACACATGAGGATTAAGACGCAGCGCGTCTATGAATAGCCGAGACTGGCGCCAAGGAAGCCAGGTAAAAACCCGGCTCTTTTTAGGTTCTTCCTTAATCTCTCAAACTTAAATCTCAATAGGAAACTCCCTGACTCCACATCCTTCTTGATAACTACCGCTGATACAGGGAAGGCAATTTCCCCTTCCTTTTTCTCTGGATCATATTGGCCTGCGCATAAAATGTGCCTTTCAAATTTCGAAATCACCAATTACTCCGCATTCTCTTGTCTTGATATTAACCATTACTCTGGCATTCTCTCCTCAGGCCGATGACGCCTTCTGGAAGGTCGACACCTCTCCTAGTTCCGAAGACGCGGAGGAGGAAGACGATGTCATTGACTCGAATGAAGGTACACACTTGATTCCCTTGCACACGTTATATCCTGCCACTTCTTCTTCTTTATGCGGGAACTCGGATATTTTTCAGAGCGAGAGGACCAAAGCGAAGAAGAAGAAACAGACAGCAGGGGCGGGTCCACCAGCGAGGAGGAAGAGCCGGAGCCGGCCACCAAAGCCGGAACAAAGAGGAAATCCCAGAGGATAGCCCTCCAGGTTTTTACTTCATCTCCTCACACTTTGGTTTTCTGTTTCCATAACGTCACTCCGGGGCTAACCCCATCTCCACCCCTTTTGATCGTAACTGAAGGAGCCGCCCGCGACTAGGCGCCGAGTAACCCGGAATCATCCGGCAACGAGACCCCTAACCCGGTCGCTTCGCCGCCCCCGGTTCAACACCCTGGTATTTGTTGTAAACAAAATTTCTTTCCGATCGTTCCTTTGTAACATAATCCCAGGTCTTTCTTGCCATTTTCCAGTCTCTTCCGGGTCTAGTGACGGCTTTCCCTCGGACTTCCCGGTGAACACCGGGTAAGCGCCTTTTCCTGATATTACACCGAACTTTCATCCTTTTTTTTTTTTTTTTTTTAAAATCAAAGACTAATTGCGCCCTTGCGCCTTCTTCAGAGCCACGGTTATTAGTAGCGACCAGGAGGACTCCGGGGCTAGGGTCCGGGTCGAGAGCGAGCCGGCTGATGATGCCTTCACCACGACTGGCGACGAACAAGTGTCGCCACCGGAGCCAGCTAGGCATGACGCCGAGTATCCAACTGCTTCGCACGCAAGCGAGAAGGAAAGGGAGCAGCTTCAAGCGCGGGAGGGGGACCAGACTCCGACATTCGGATGACCCGGGTGCCACCTCCTGTTACAAGAAATGCTCCTTTTCCCACTTTCCAGGTACCCGAGCCATCTAACCCGGATAACGCTGACTTTAACCAGCTTATGAGCGCTCTTCTCGCCATGAAAGCTTCAGAAGGGACTGTCTTAGAACGTATGGCTGCAGCACATCAGGTAACTTTCACGTGATACTCCTTATTATACGTCCAGTCCCCAAGTCCCGAGTATAATTTTCTTTAATTATCCTCGGTACTTCGCATAGTACTTTCCGGTACTCATTTCCTCAGATGAAACACTCTCATGATATCCGGCTCACAGCTTTACCCGGCCTTTGCAGGCAGAGATTACTCAGTCAGATGAAGCGTTACTTAAAGCTGAGCAGCTCTTGCTGGCTGAAGTTAAGCGTAGGGAGGCCCTTGAAGCGGAGATAAAGACATTGAAAAAGATGTCTCCATTTACAAGAAGAAGTACAATACTGCCCAGTCTTCGCTGAATAACCTGTCGACTCAGCTTACGGACACTTACCGTATCTTGCTAAGTAAGTTTGCTATTTGCGATTAATTTGCGTATCTCTATCTTGCTGCTGTAATAACCAACATTACTGATATGCTCTTGCATGTTTCGATTGCAGGTGCTAACCTTGCTGCTCCGGAGGAGAATGCCATTACTCAAGTTAAAACTCTGAAGACTATGCTCCGGACGTTTTTTGCCGGCACGAAACTTTTGCTGGATGCTATCAAGTGGCCTTCTGAGGTATACCCGGGAGAAGATAATCTTATGCAGGCCTTCTCAACGGTGCCTGGATGGATTGAGATAATGAAGCGCTCAGCTTGCCGGATTGGAATGACCCGGGCCCTTACACTGGCGAAGGCTTATTTTCCTAAGCTTGACCCGGCCAAGGTAACATCCGGGTTTCCAGAATTCAAAGCTGACGGGTCCAAGTTTGAGCCCAAGGACTTCAAAGATATTCAACGTGCTGTACGCCCCAGCCACTACCTTGGCCGACAAAATGGAGCTGGACCAGATCATGAGTTCATATGACGCTGAGGGCAAAGTTATTTTGGTGGATGCACCTCCTCCTTTTGATATGGTGGAAAGATGGTCGACTGACCTGGCCAGGAGGAAAGAAGAGGCCGCAAAGAGAGAAGCAGAGCTAGGCGCAAAGCCGTCCACCTCTACACCGGCCGTGCCTCCGCCTGTCCGTCCAGATGTGAAGAGCCCGAGCAAAACTGCTGGCAAGGCCAAGGAGCAAGTCCAAGATCTAGACCCGGAGGGCCGCTCTCAGGATGCCGAGTAGGATGCTACCTTGTGCTTTTCGTTTCTCGATACTGATATGATTTTTGTAGTGCGCCTGTGCGCCATTGATGCTGATACTATGACTGTATGCTTTGTTAATTCATGATAACTCTTTGCCTTCCCTGGCTTTTGATAATATCCATCCTTGTGTTACTTATGAGCTTATTCTCGATACTTCGAACTCTTGCTTTCAATTTCCTTTTGAGACTCGGTTAACCGAGTATCGTAGGTTTTGATAGATGGACTTTTCTTTAAGTCCCCAATACTCGGCAACTAAGGTTTACAGACCTTGGTAGTTAAATAGTTTGTTTCTGTTTCGAAGTCCCCAGTCCCCATGACCCAAAGTACGAGCTATGGGGGCGTGGGCTTTCTCAGATGACATACTGCTGTTTACCAAGCTGAAGACCAATAGCTGTTCTCATAAATACTGAAGTCATGCTTAATATTTGTTGAGTTTCCGGCTATGTTAGCCTTATACTCTGCATGAACTTGTGGTTTAGATGACCCTTTTGATTACCTTGTACTATAAAGCCGGCTTTCGCGTGGATACCATGTCGTTGCATCTATACGAAAAACAAAATCAAGCACGCTCCATTGGGCTGCATAGTTTGATTGTAATCGTAAGTGAACAGATCATGCCACTTTGGTGCGAGTCACATCGAGCTTAAGTAAGAATAATCAAGAAAATTGGCTCCTTCGTCCAGTTATAGGATTGTAGCCGCACCCGTTTGTACGAGTAACCAGCCCCCATAACTTATAGGCATCATGGCCGGGTCTCCGGGTTTGTGATTACTTATTGAAGTAGATCAACCCTCCGGAGACCTATATTCACGTAATGTTTTCGATGATATTGATGTATTGATAATAACAATGTTACTTACTTGTAACTGAAGCAAGGATCATGATAAGACTCGAAACCATCTTCTTTTATTGATAAAAATTTCTTATTTGAATCAGCAGGCCGCCTCATTAAAAACCTTCCAGTCCCCTTAGGTACCCTGGATAGGAAAAGAGTGCGTATGAAACCTGCCGCCCATTACACTGCTTTAGTTATTCTCGAGAATCGGCCTCGCGTTGGTACGGCCGATACACATTCTCCACTTGCTATGCCCTTTCGTAATGAGTACCGGATTTGCTAGCCATTCCGGGTATATCGCCCTTGACACGTGATCAGCTGCGGATGGTGGTACGTCTTCTTCTTCCCTACTGAGAGTTTTGAAAATATCGTTCCCGATGAAGCCTACCATCTTAGGGTTTTGTTCTGCCCTAACTTTTGCTTTGTCCCCCTCAGGAGTTGGCTTTTTTGACGTTGCTCTCTCTTCTAGGTCCACCTGAGAACGGTAATGTTTGAGTTCTTCCTTCCTACAGGCTTGCTCGGCCATTGCCGCGTCTCCTTCATCACACTCAGCTGCTATATCTCGGTTTCCGTGTACGGTGATGGTCTTTTTAGGACCCGGGATCTTCAGCTGTAGATACACATAACATGGTCTTGCCATGAACTTGGCATAAGCCGGCCTTCCAAACAATGCATGATAAGGGCTGCGCAACTTTACTACCTCAAAGGTAAGCCACTCGATTCGATAATTGTCCTTTGACTCCCCGAAAGCTACCTCCAATGCTACTTTTCCTTCGGGGCATGCCGAATGACCCGGCACTATCCCGTGAAAAACTGTTGTACTTTTTTGCAACTGTGATTCCTTTAAGCCCATGCGCAGAAAAGTTTCCAGTATAGGATATTGATACTACTCCCTCCATCCATCAAGACTTTCTTCAGCTCGTAACCATTGACCTGTGGCGCCACTACCAAGCCAGGACTCCCGGGTGATCAATCCTATCCGGGTGATCTCTTCTGCTCCATGTTACCTCTTGCTCTGACCACCTCAAATATCTTGGAACAGCGGAGGAGACTGAATTAACTGCTTGTTTCAGTATCTTCTTGTCCTTGCTAGAACCTCCAGTAGTGTGCACATGATACTGACCCAGCTGTTTGGGGTTAGCTTGAAATCCTCCCGCTCCCCCTTGATTGTTACCTTGATTTCCAACTGGCGGATTGCCGGCTGGGGGCGGCCCGTTGCCCGAATTTCCACCTAGACCCGGACCTCCTCCTCGGCCCGCACCTCGCATGGCCCTGTTCACTTCCTCGTTCTTCCACCTTTGTAAGTCGGCACACTGCTCCAATGAATGATTGGCCGGCTTGCCATTCCTGCTATGCTTCGGCACGCCATCCTAAATATGTCCCAACTGTTGCTTGGTCTTGGGGGTACTTGGTAGTGTCCCCCATTGTGATTTCCGGTATTAAAATTCCCTTCGGATCTAGGTCTCGAAGACCCGGCCTCTGTATTGGCCACAAACTCGGAACTCCCCTCAAACGGCGCTTGTTCTGGCTATTTCCATTGTTGTTTGGTGCCGATCCATTGCCGGTCTTCCCACTGCTACTTGCGTTTGCTTTTGCCTTCTTGTCATCAACTTCCTCTTCTGTAGTATCCGTTGCAGCGTGTTTGTTGCATGCATCCATTAACTCTCCCATCGTAACCTCCGCTGCATTTCTGCTGGATTTCATGCGGGTTAGCTTTTGTACTAAAGGAACATACTTACATGTTTTCGCCATAGCTTGTAGTGCGTCCTTTGGTTGGATATCTGTAGATGAGTGGAGTATCTCCATAACCCGGCGTACCCAGCTTCGTGCTGACTCTCCTTTCTTCTGGACGCACCTTTCTAAGTCATCAATAGTAAATAACTTCCTACAGGTCCCATGGAAGTGCTTGATAAAATGCGGTTTTTAGCTCCTCCCACGACTTGATCGACTTTTCCGGTAAATTGGTGAACCATAACTTTGCTGCTCCCTCTGACATCATTAAGTACATGAACTTGGCTTGGAGATTCTCGGATGCGTTGCGAATTGACATTGCCATCTCGTAGCTGCTTAACCACGTTTCCGGATCCATCGTTGGCTCGTAATTCACTACTTTCCCCGGTTCTTTGAACTTTTCCGGGTAAGGTTCCGCTCTGATATCATCCGAGAGACACTTGGGTCCCGCAAGGGTGGTTGGGGCTGGTCTCGCCCGGGAAATGCGTGACCCGGCCGGGGGTGCCACGGGGTGAGGAGCCACCGGTGGATCGTGTGCTGCAGACCCGGCCCCGGCTCTTCTGGCCCTGGAGCTGTCCACTACTGCCTGTGCTGCTGATACTGCCGGTATTGTCTGGACGCGCGGTGAGGGTGGCATCTGCTGTTGCTCTTCCCTTCGTCGTGCCGCGCTTGTTTGGACGTTGCCCTGTTGTTGACTCACGTATGGCGTCCCATGCATCCCACTTCTGTGATCTGGATAATTGACTTGCTGTGCTACCGCGGTGTGCAGCAGATCTATCGCTCGCCGGGTTTCTTCTGCGTGCGGCGAGTCTCTTACAGGAATCTGGTTTAATGCGAGTGTTTGCTGCATACACGTTGTCCATGGGTTGTTGTAGTGACCTGCTGGGGTACGGAATCGCGATGGTGGAGGCGGCATGATGTTGCCGGCTGTCGCCCCCGAGGCAAGGGTAACCCGGCTGGCGCGTTTACCGGCTGCACTCCCGTTGCTGGTTGCGGTATGGTCCCTTGGTTCGCCGGTGGGATTGGCTGATCTTGAGGCGTGAACACCAGGGCAGTCGGGTTGATAACCCCTCCTGTTGCCGGTAACATAGTTCGGTGCCTTTGGTGAATCCTCGTCGTTTCCTCCCGAAGCCGGGTCTCTAGGTCATCCAGTTCCCGCTGCCGCGCTGCCATCCCCTGCTTTTCTGCTTCTACCTGCCTTCTTTGCTGCTCCAATGCACGACGAGCCACGTCCAGATCTCTTACACGCTCTGCTGCGTTTTCTGGGGTGATAACTGTAGCTAGGACTGTGGATCCAAGATCAAATTATTATCAAACAGAGCTGGGTGACGCGGATTCGAGGGGCCCGCCCCTGGTGTCCGGTTTGCTTGGAACCCAAACATATTTGCGTGTCGCTCCTCCTCCGCTGGGCGACTGGTGACTGATGCCGATTCTCCATCGACCTGGGCCAAGATCGGGCCAGCCGTACCTTGTTGCTGAGCCAGCACCTGCGCCGCCCCGACTGGGCGCCGCGGCTGCGTTTCCTTGATTGGTATTGATTGCGGGGGCCGCATAAACTGCAACCCGGCGCATAATGCTTGGCGTAGATTCGTACCGTTCTTCCTCTTCGCTATTTTCCTTCTCGTATCGGTCCTCCGATAAATCCCGTATAGACTCGGCACCTTCCTCCCTCTCTGTCGGACCCGTTGTTCCGATCGATTCTTCTTTTTCCGATTGAACAGCGTGTCCTCCCCTGACACAGAATCAGATTCAAGATTATCACGGCTTGAATTGGAAGCACATACCATACCGATGAAGACGTTGATGCGGCCGACTGTCACGACGGATCCGGTTTCGAGGTGATCCGACTCTGGCCCCCAGCCAGAATCGTCTACCATCTTCTCTCCTTGGTTGTTGACGTAGATTTCTCCGACGACGAGGTTCCTCATGTTCTTCCGAGCTTCTCCCGTGATGTAAACACCTTTGGACGCAGGCCCCACGGTGGGCGCCAACTGTCGTGGGATAATCACGGCAGATGTTACCGGGGGTAACTGATCTAGGGGCAAGTCGACACAGGTATTTGGGAGAGGGTTTAGCTTGAAGGAAGACATGGCGAAAAGCAATCTAAGAGCCGGAACACAACTCGCCGGATCTCGATATGATTATACTGGATACTCGATAATAGGTGTTACAGTTATGACTTGAATCTCTCTCAGGCGAAGCCTAGGGGTTGGTTTATATAGTACTCATACCCCCTTTGGCTTGCCATACAAAGCGCTCCTTGAGTCCTACTCGAACTCTACATACGTATCCTAGCTTTCCTTATCGTAACCCACAATCCGGGTTACGATCCTTACAAGCCCTGGGCCTTCCGGAAGCTTCTGCGTCCTTAGCCGGATTTGGTCCATACGCCGTTTGGGCCGGATTACACCTGGGGTTGGCATACCGAGTTACTATCCCCTCATCAATTATCTTATTCCTTGTCTATGATAAATGTTTATTTCTTATGCTAGAATTGTATTAACCAGAAATGTTGATTCATGTGTGTCTAATAAACAAACATGAGTTCCTAGTAACGCCTCCCATTTAACTAACTCGTTGATTAACTGATGATCAATGTTTCCTGATCATGAACATTGGATGTTGTTTATAACGGGGTCATGTCATTGGAACAATGATGCGATTAACATAGACCCTAAGTGTATATAGCAATGCGATCAAGTCATTAAGTTTACATTGTTATAAAAAACATATGAAGTAACTATAATCCTTATACCATGAGATCATGTCAATCACTAACACGGGAAAAATGCTTTGATGTCATCAAACGTCACGCCGTAACAGGGTGACTATAAAGGTGTCGTTGGGTATTCGGAGAGTATTAGTTGAGGCTCATGGATCAAGAGTGAGATTTTTCCATCCAAATGACAGAGAGATATACTCTGGCCCCTCTCGGTGATATCACATCGACACCGCTTGAAATCATGTGAATAGGTCACAGGGATGTTATATCACGGAACGAGTAAAAGAGTACATGTCGGTAACGAGATCGAACAAGGTATTGTTGATACCAATGATCGGATCTCGGACAAGTAAAATAGCACGCGACAAAGGGAATTAGTTACGACGTTGATGGTTTACACGAGAGGTGTCTCGATCATATCTGTATTATTCAGGAACCATAGCGTGAAAC